>APFE030615597.1:10953-68292 GCA_000404065.3 Pinus taeda | reverse complement strand
CGCATTACTTTACTTGATGATTGCTGCAATACAGTCACGGTTTTGATTAGATGTTTCTTTGTCATTCACACCTGCACACATACTTTCATCACAGCCTCATACATATTTCTCTTCGCGTTTTGGATTGCTGTTCATTGAATTCATGGCATAAGTAATTTAGGTTGATTCATTTTCGGTTTGGTGACAGTCATAATCATTTGTTTCATTTACACTCCTCTTTCTCATTCCATTACCATCTCCTCCATCTTGATCACGCATGCAAACATATCTCCTTGACCTTCACTTCGTTCTGTCCTCTCCCAAATTCTTCCACTCCTCACGTAGCTTCATTTCCTAACCTTTCATTGACATAACCCCTTACCTTCAACATACTCCCTACACCCATTTCCCATCTCATTCCTCCACTTCTGAGCCATCACTAGCCTTATCCCTACCTCACATATCTCTTCCTACCATTCCATCACTCGTCCATCACTTCAAACCTTCACGGTAGGTCATCCTGTAGTAGTTTATAGACATCCTGTAGAAACCTCTGAGTATCCTGTAGGATCCCCTGCAGACATCCTGTAGGAGGCCATTCACTCGGTTGCTGAGCTTCTGAATGTGGAAAACCTCTGTGGATGGACGCTAAGGGTCCATAGGGACCTCACCTAGCCTCCCCAACCTATTCCACGCTTTCCTTCCTTCTCCATCCCATCTGCACAACCAAACCCTAATTAGCACACAATCACAATCATCCCATCCACTTAAAGGAAAAATACAAAAACATGTCTTTTATGATGCAAGCAGTTTAGATCCATGCATTTTCACTTATCAGAGGTAACAACAGCATTGGTAGAAGTTTCCTTCACGTCATTTGCATTATAGAGGCTAGACTAGTTAAATTAGGGTTTCCTAGGTTTACATGCTTTGATTTGCTTTCAGTACATTTTTGTCAAGTAGATTGGTCTTCTTTGAGCTAGCCTTCGTCCATCATTGATAAAGATTCTTCTATGAGCCCATAGAAGTTGGCTTGAGCCCTAGCAGACTTGTGCCAGCTGACCAAGTGAGAGCTGCGACAAGAGCTAGTACTTGTGCATATAGCACCGTCGCTTCCAAGTTTGTACGAACTACCGGGTTGATAAAATGATAGACAGGAAGCCCCAGGAGTTGTAGCATTATTGCTACAATACTGGAGCTCACCAAGGAGTAATAGCCATCTCGTCACTATACCATTAGTAATAGGTTTATTCATTAAGTACCTAATTGTAGAGTGATTTGTATGAACAAAGGTTTCATATCCTGTTGTGTAATGTCTGAACTTGTTGATAGCATAAACAACAACTAAGAATTATTTTTCACTTACAATGTAATTTAACTCAGTAGAAGTCAAATTCTTACTTGTGTAATAGATAGCATAGGGGATCAAATCTTTTTGTCCTAATACAACTCCCAAAGATGTATATGAAGCATCTACTAAAACATGAAAAGGTAGTTTCCAATTTGGACCCCTTAAGATGGGTGCTTCAGAAATTTTTGCTTTTAAAGTCTCAAACGCTAACTGGAAATCAGGATTCCAATTGAATTCAAAATATTTAGTGATTAATTTGAAGAGTGGGGATGCTATTTTAGTGAAATTTTCTATAAACCTTCTATAGTATCCTGTGAATCCTATAAAACTTCTAACATCCTTTTGACAACTTAGAATTGATAGTTTAGAGATGCCTTGAACGTTAGATTTACCAACCTTAATTCCATCTCCTAAAATGTGATTTCCTAAAACAATCCCTTTTGTAAACATCATAAAACATTTTTCATGGCTTACTAAAAGGATTTCTTACTTACATCTTTTAAGAACTTTTTCTAAATTTTCTAAAGCTCCTTCAAATGTATTCTCATAAGCTGTAAATTCATCCATATACACCCATACACAATCATGTATTAGATCAGAAAAAATTCCTATTACTACTATTTGGAATGTTGTAAGTGCATTGCACAATCCAAAAGGAAGTACTGGTAGGCATAAGTCCCCCTTGGACAGGTGAATGTGGTTTTATCTTAATCTTTAGGTGCTACCTGAATTTGATTGTAACCACTAAAACTATCCAAAAATGAGAAATACTTCTTACCTGCTAATGTATCTAACACTTGATCTATAAATGGAAAAGGAAAATGATATTTTAGTGTAGCTTTATTCAAATATTGATAATCAATACATACCCTCCATTTACCATTCTTTTTAGGCAAAATCACTAGAGGAGAAACCCACTCGCTGTCTGAAATTGGGTAAATTAAGTTTGCATTTAGCAATTTTTACAACTCCTCTTTCACAATTTCCCTAAGATTTGGATTCATCCTTTTTTCAAGTTGTTTGATAGGCTTACAATTTTCCACAATGTAGATGTTATGTATATAAGTCTTAGGACTAATTCCTTTCATGTCAATGTATTCCCATGCATATGCAAAAGAATGTTATTGTAATGTTTTGATTAGCTTTTCATGTTGTAATTTTCCAAGTTATTGTTTATGTTCATTGTTTTTCCTGTAAAGATTTCAACTGTAGAGCAACCAAATTCTTCCATAGAATAAAGAGACATTTGCCTAGATGACAAATATTCAATATTAGATTTTTCTTGAAATTGACCATGTTCATATTCTGGAGATGATTCAAAATTTTCCATTATATTTAAGATTTGACTATCTTCTCTAATGGTTGAAATAGTAAAGAGAGGTTGAATATCATTTTCATCATCAATCCATTCTTTGTCATCTATCTCTGTAATTGTTCTCACTAGAGGATATAGAGTGAATTTCTTAGTTGAGTTACCATCAGAGATATACATATCACCAGATCTACAACTAATGAAAGCATCATCTGTAGCTAGCCAAGGTCTTCCTAATATAAGTGGATGTCCTCCTAGATTGTTCTTAGTGGTTAAGATCATAAAATAAACAGGGTACTCCCAAGAGTCTAGGTTCACTGAAAAATATTATAACACACCGTCTGGTTTGATTACAAATCTATCTTCCAATTGTAGTAATGTAGGTGTGTAAAGAAGATTAGAAGGCTTGAGTTGTTCCATGGTCTATTTTCTCATGATGTTTATTGCTGCTCCTAAATCAAACAATGTATTCAGAATTTCAACTCCATTGATATGTGTTTTTACAACTGGACTTCCTAGATCTACATATTTTTGTATGGAAATTTTTCACATCATTATGTCTACTATTTTTCTCGCCAGTTGAATTCTTTTTACATTTTTGTTTTTATTCCTGGTTTCTTCATGCTCAATTTCTTTCTTGTTTTAGCTAGAATTGGAATCTCCTTAATGTCTTGTAACAAGGGAATTTTGATATAGACATTTTTCAATTCATCTAGAAAATTGTAATTAGGCAACATAATATGCTTTTCTACCCCTCTATCAACTTGTAATCTTTCCAAAAAAGGAGGTGCGGAAATGGATACTGGTGGTTGCTCTATGATAGGATTTGAGTTTATTGTTCTTTCTGTTTTTCATTTCCAATATTATAGTTTTGAAGAGATATTCCTTCAAATCTTTTATTTGGCTGAAAAGAATCTTCCTCATAATTGTTTTTTTCTTGAATAACTACATAAGGCTTTTTCTTTTGTAATATCCTACAAATCTCAGTTGGACATCATTGAGATCTAAAGGAGTGATCATATAATATGGAAATTGTTGTCCTTCCACCATATAGGTATTCTAAGGATTTTTATTATTGGGGTTTGGTAATGGTTGGGAAAGTAACTGATTTGGTCTCTATGGGAGTGGCAGTGAAAGTTGAGGATTTTGGTTTTGAAGTTGAGGCTATTGATTTTGTTGAGGAATTTGTTGGGGATGATAGTTTGGATATGATGGAGGATATTGATAGTGTTGAGAGAATCTTCCATAGGGATTTTTCATTCCTTGAGCTCGAGGTTGAGATTGAGAGTGAGGCCAAGGTTGCTGCCAAGAATTCCAATTTGGTTGGGGCTGAATATACATTTGGTTGTCAAAACCCTAGTTTGGTTGCCTCTACTAAGGTCTTTTAGGGACAAAGCAAAGATATTCTCTTGCATTTGAAATTGTTTCCTCTTGAAAAATAGCCTTAGGACCAGGAATTGAAGGACGACTCTTCATCTCATGGTTTTTTGAACAAATCAAACAAGTCTCTATGATTTTTTCATCCAAAGGGCATTCTCTTAAAGCATTCTTCTTTCTTCATCTGGGATAGAAAATAGCTAAAGCATCAGTGTCAACTTTCTATTTGTTTTGTGTTAAAATTGGAAACTAGGGCCAAACTCCATGTGGTTCATCTTATTTATGGTAGCTAATATTTTCCTTGGATCCCTCTCATCAAGAGGTGTACGATTGATCTAAAGATCATCCGATTCCGATAAGTATTTATGAAGATATTAATTTATTTTGATTATGGACAAATTGTCAAGTTGACCAACAACTTATGTAAACTTAGAAGCACAACAGTCATTTCTATTCAACCTCTACATTTTAGTATAAATAAAAGAGGACTTGGAAGTCATTTTTCACACACACACACTCACTCTTGTGATCTCACTTCATCCTGTTTTGGGTTTGATGAAGATGAGAGCTAGAGGGAGTGCCCTAGGGTATACGTTGCCCTAGATAACATGCCCTAGATCTAAATGCAGTCATGGGAGAATAAGGTCTACATTGCGAGAAAAGCCGGAAAAGCTGAAACTGCCGGAAAATTAAGAACAACTGAAAAAGTTCGAAAAGACGGAAAAGCCAGAACTGCCAGAAAAACCAGAAGCCGGAAAAGTCGGAACAACCGGAAAAGATGGAACTGTCGGAGAAGTCGAAATTGCCAGAACTACCGAAATCACCGAAAAAAGCTAGAAAATCCGAAACTGCCAGAAATGCCAAAAAAGCTGGAAATGTCGAAAAATCCAGAACTGCTGGAAAAGAGAGAAAGGAAAAGTCAGAAAAGCCAGAACTGCCGAAAAATCCGAAAATGCTGGAAAAGCCGGCACTGCCAAAAAAGCAAGAAAAGCCAGAAAAGCTGGAAATTCCAGAAATGCTGGAACTGCCAGAAAAGCTAGAACTGCCTGAAAAGCCAGAACTTCTGGGACTGTCAAGAATGCTAGAACTACCGGGAACAACCGGAATTGTCGAAACTACCGGGAAGAGCCGAAACTGCCAAAACTGCTGAGAATAGTCGAAACAACCGGAGCATTTGTCTCCAAAGGAGAGCAACATGCAAGGGACAACTAACTAACATTGGGACAGTTGTATGGTACTTAGCAACAAATACCCCAATCATTGAATGTTATAGCTAGCATGCAAGGGACAACTAGCATGCAACAACAAGCATGCTAAGGACAACAAGCAAGAAAGGTGCAGCCAACACATAAGTCAGGATGGAAACATGGTGTAGCAATTGCACATAATGTTGTACAATGATGGGTACTATCATTATTAATGAAATGTGATGAGATGTAGCATAGTGATAATGGGTGCAACATGGTGCAGTGCAATGAGGTGCAACATGATGACGAAATGTAGCACAATGATCAGTGAAGCAGTCACCTTGGAGAATTAGTTGAAGCAACATGTCTTCAACTGATCTCATGTATCATCTTCTTAGAGATGATCTATGCTCTTCTCCAGATAAGTCAAAGTGTTGACTTCTATTGTAAATGTACTATCTCTCTCTCTTTTTCTCTCTACTGAACTATTGAAGAACATATAAGAAGAATTGATTAAGGGTTTCCCCACATTGGGGTTTGTCCCTGGCTAGCACCACATCTTATGTCCTCTTGTCTTGCCTTGTCTTCTGCAATTTATATTTATGTTCTATCTGTAGTTTACTTTAATGCTGATGTGATTGCTAATATAGAAAAGATATTGAGCTAACTTTGAAAATTGAAATAAATTGCTCTAGCATAGAACATACCTATAATTGAAATGGTATTAGAGCTGAGGTGAAGACAATGCCAAAGCAAGAGTGAAAGAGCAATCATCGAAAAAGTTCGGAAATGACAAAAGGATCAGTGGATTCCTCGTCCCTCTTCAAATTCACCGAGGATGAAGTCGAAGTAGAGAATATTATCAAAATGGCACAATGGAAGTTTCTGATGGCCTACCTAAAGATCACTTCATTGGGAAGTTTGGATGTAAGGGTGGAAGGAAAGGTGGATGCCTTGGTTGCAATAAGTTCAGCCATTATGCGAAGGAGTGTTCGAATGGCAGAGACACATCTCTTGATGAAGATAACAATCATTTCAAGGACATATTCAATGATAAAATGAATGACATGTAATGCACGTCATCAAGGAAATGGTCGACTCTTCAAAGAAATCAAGGAACCCTAGGTATGAAGAATCAAATGTTGTTTCTGACAAGATAAAAAAGCATTGTCTTGTATTGGCCCTCTCCTTCAGATTCTTTGGGAATCTGACGTATTCATTGTAGTTCTTCAAGGCACTTCATTGGATAGATGGGTGCACTCTCTAATTTGGTAGAGATGGAAACAATCGTGGGATTATAGTTGGACCCGCTGCCACCTATCCCGAAAGGGGTGTAGGGAATGTTATCCCTCAATTGAATGAGGGTAACTCAATTCATTTACATAATCTCTTTCATGTACCTGATCACAAGTAGAACTTGGTGTCCATTTCAGCAATGTAAGTCAAAGGTTTCAAGGTGGTACTCATCGATGGAAAGTTACGTGTTTGAAAATAGAATTTTGAAATATGTTTTTGAGTTTAGGGTTGTATCAAGTTGCAAGAAGTCCACTGGGGACCATGTCCATTGACACATAGCACCGAAGGTTTGTGAGTTAGATGGTCACAGGGATACTTGAATTCAAAAAGAGCATGAAAGTACATGTCTAGGATCTATCAAAGGAAAATATTATAAGGGGACCATTTCCCTCATGTAGCAGGTCGATAAGTTTGGAACAACCCGAGGAGTTTGAGATTCATGATCAAGAATCTAATGTATATAGGTGGAAGAAAACCATCTATGGCTTGAAGCAAAACTCCTCGGGCATAGTATGAGAGTATTGATAGCTATCAAATGACGCTGAAATTCACTAGGAGTTAAACCAATCATAACCCTTACCCGAAGGTTGTGGATGATAGACCTCTCATACCAACACCTTATGAGGGTGACCTATTTCTGAAAGGTGCAGACCCTCTCATTTGCAGAAGTAAGAGGGAGTTGGATTCCGAATGTGGAATGATAAACTGCAAGCCTGTGACTGCCTTGAGGATATTAACTGTTAGAAGTTATATGGTAGTGATGTCGAACCAAATTTGTGACATGCCTCTGAGTTTCATAAACTCATTCGCGTTGATGTTCTTGGTGAACTTCCGTAAAGACATATGTTTTATAGTTAGCATGGTGAGTTCATAGTTGGTTGAGCCTCACTGGATTGGTGCCAAGAATCCTATGAGATATCTTCAGGGCACAATCTCTCATGGATTGAGATACACTGCCAGAAATATGAAATTGTGTGATTATTCGGATGTTGAGTGGGCAGGTAGTGTGGAGGATCACTAGAGCACTTCTCAGTGTTGGTTCTCTTTGGATTATTCTTCAATATCATGGATGAGTAGGAAGTAAAAATCGATTGCTATGAGCATCATTGAGACTAAATACACAACTACGAGTATGATCTCGTGTGAAGCTGCATGGTTGCAGAAGCTCTTAAGTGATTTGTCTGTACACATGATGAATACTATTGTGATTCTCTGTGACAACCAGAGGTGGGATTCAGTTATTGAGGAATCCCGTATTCGATGATTGCTCTAGAAAACAGACATCAGGTATTGCCTTATCTAGGATATGGTAAGTCAATGAGTGAGGAGGCTCCATCACAATGAGACTGATGTACAGGTTGCAGACATTTTTTGTCAAATCCCTGGGGAAATTTCAAATCTGTAACTTTCCTGAACGACTTGGAGTCGTTGAGAGACCTTCTTATAAGGGTCTTGCGTGTTGAATTCATTGAGCTCTGGGAGCTCTAGGGAGCTTGGGGTACTTACTGGAGCAATATATGACCACAGGGTGACTCACCCTCCCCTGGTGGTGCGCTATGGAATATGATGATTCATTATCCTATGGGTGAGGATGATTCATTCTCTGTGGCGACTATGGAATAGGATGATTCGTTCTCCTGTGGACCAAGATGATTCATTCTCCATGGTACTGTGGAATAGAATGATTCGTTCTCCTATGGGCTAGGATGATTCGTTCTCTGTGGCGACTGTGGAATATGATGATTTGTTCTCCTGTGGCCCAAGATGATTCATTCTTTGTGGAAACTATGGGTCAAGATGATTCGTTCTCCGTGGCATCCAATAATAGGATGATTTGTTCTCCTATGGATAGGATGATTCATTCTCCTATCAAGGCATCCTACCCATGCAGTTTGGGACTCATGGGAAGTACCTCTCATCTAATTAATGACTAGGGAAATGGGGATAGGAACCATAGTAGTTCTATCGATGGACACATCGTTGTATCTACCATCCTCCCTATGCTAAGATGACCTCCATTGATCTGGGATCAATGAAACTTATCTGAGATCAGTATGAGTGGTTTGAGACACTCTCTTGTGATATTGATCTAGGATCAATAAAACTGACTTCGGTTAGTAAGAGTGATGTGACACACTCTCTTGAGATGAAACTGACTTCGAGTCAGTAGAGAATGGTATGAGACATTCTCAATCAATTCTTCTTCTTCATGGTTCAACAGAGCAGAGAAAAGCAGAGCAGAACAGAGAAAAGTGTAGAGCTCAGTATATCAGAGCAGTGCAGGGCACTGATGGCAGAGATAGTACAGTCAGACATATGGATAATCGGATGGAGTTCTGTTAGTTGAGAGGGAGTGTTAAAATTGGAAACTAGGGCCAAAATCCACGTGGGTATTATTATTTATGGTAGCTGATATATTTATTGGATCCCTCTCATCTAGAGGTGTAGGATTGATCTAAAGATCATCCGATTCCAATAAGTATTTATGAAGATATGAATTTATTTTGATTATGGACAAATTGTCAAGTCGGCCAACAACTTATGTAGGCTCAGAAGCCCAACAGTCATGTCTATTCAACCTCTACATTTTAGTATAAATAGAAGAGGACTTGAAGTCATTTGTCAAACACACACACTCTTGTGATCTCACTTCATCCTGTTCTGGTTTTGATAAAGATTAGAGCTAGAGGGAGTGCTCTAGGATATATGGTGCCCTAGATAATAAGCTCTAGATCTAAATTCAGTCATGGGAGAATAAGATTTACGTTGCTCAAAAGGTCAGAAAAGTTGGAAAATCTGAAAAAGCAGGAACTGCTAGAAATGTCAGAACAAGCAGAAAAGTTGGAAAAACAAGAAAATCTAGAACTGCTAGAAAATCCAAAAAAGCTGGAACTACCAGAAAAAATGGAAGCCAAAAAAGCCAAAACTACTGGAAAAGTTGGAACTGCCGGAGAAGAAGAAACTGCCAACACTATCAGAAAAGCTGGAAAATCTGAAACTGGCAAAAATGCTAGAAAAACTAGAAATGTCGGAAAAGCCGGAACTGTCGGAAAAGATGGAAAAGTCGAAAAAGCCAGAAAATCTGGAACTGCTAGAAAAGCTGGAAAAACTGGAAATGGTGGAAAAGCCAGAACTACCAGAAAAGCCGGAAAAGTTGGAAAAGTTGGAACTGCCAGAAAAGCCACAAGTTCCAGAAAAGCCAGAACTTTCGGGATTGTCGGGACTGCCAGAATTGCCAGGAACAACCGAAACTGCCAAAACTGTTGGGTATAATAGGAGCTGCCAGAATTGCCGAAACAACTGGAGCATCGATCTACGAAGGAGATCAGCATGGAAGGGACAACTAACTAACATTGGGATAGTTGTATGGTACTTAGTAGCAAATACACCAATCATGCAATGTTACTCCTAGCATGCAAGGGACAACTAGCATGCAACAACAAGCATGCTAAGGACAACAAGCATGCTAGGGACAACAAGTAAGCAAGGGACAACAAGCAAGCAAGGTGTAGCCAACACATAGGTCAGGATGGCAACATGGTGTAGCAATTGCACATAATGCAGTACAGTGATGGGTACAGTCATTATTAATGAAGCATGATGAGATGTAGCATAGTGATGATGGGTGCAGCATCGTGCAGCGCGGTGAGGTGGAGCATGATGATGAAATGCATCACAACAATAGGTGAAGGATCAACCTTGGAGAATTAGTTGAAGCAACATGTCTTCATCTAATCTCATGTATCATCTTCTTAGAGATGATCTATGCTCTTATCTAGATAAGTCAAAGTGTTGACTTCTGTTGTAAACATACTCTCTCTCTCTCTCTCTCTCTCTCTCTCTCTCTCTCTACTGAACTATTAAAGAACATATAAGAAGAATTGATCAAGGGTTCCCCCACATTGGGGTTTGTCCCTGGCTAGCACCACATCTTGTTCTTTTTGTCTTGGCTTTTCTTCTGCAATTTATATTTATGTTCTATCTATAGTTTACTTTAATGCTGATGTGATTGCTAATCTGGAAAATATATTGAGCTAAATATGAAAAATGAAATAAATTGCTCTAGCATAGAAAATACCTAAAATTAACATGATATCAGGGCTAAGGTGAGGACGATACCCAAGCAAGAGTGAAAGAGCAATCATCAAAGATAGTTGGGAAAGGACAAAAGGATCAGTGGATTCCTCATCCCTCTTCAAATTCACTGGGGGTGAAGTCGGTAGAGAATATTATCAGAATGGTATAACAGAAGTTTCTGATGGCCTACCTAAAGATCACTTCATTAGGAAGTTCAGATCTAAGGGTGGAAGGAAAGGTGGATTCCTTGGTTGCAATAAGTTCGACCATTATGCAAAGGATTGTTCAAATGGCAGAGACACATCTCTTGATGAAGATAACAATCATTCCAGGGACATCTTCAATGATCAAAGGAATGACAGGTAATGCAGGTCATCAAGGAAATGCTCAACTCTTCAAAGAAAGCAAGGAACCCAAGTATGAAGAATCAAATGTTGTTTCTGATAATAGAAAGAAGTGTTATCTTGTATTGGCCATCTCATTAAGATTCTTTGGGAATCTGACTTATTGATTGTATTGATTCAAGGCACTTCATCAGATAGATGGGTGCATTCTCTAATTTGGCAGAGATGGAAACAATCATGGGATTATACTTGGAGTTGATGCCACCTATCCCAGAAGGGGTGTAGGTAATGTTATCCCTAAATTAAATGATGGTAGCTCAATTCATTTCCAGAATCTCTTTTATGTACTTGATCGCAAGAAGAACGTAGTGTCCATTTCAACAATGGAAGTCAAAGGTTTCAGGGTGGCACTCATTGATGGAAAGTTATGTGTTTGAAAATAGAATTTTCAAAGATGTTTTTGAGTTTAGGGTTGTATCAAGTTACAGGAAGTCCACTAGGGACCATGTCCATTGACACATAGCTCCAAAGGTCTGTGAGTCAGATGGCAACAGGGATGCTTGAATTCAAGAAGAGCATGAAAGTACATGTTTGTGATGTACCAAAGGAAAATCTTACAAGGGGACCATTCCCCTCATGTAGTAGGTCCATAGGTTTGGAACAACCTGAGGAGTTTGAGATTCATGATCAGGAATCTCATGTATACAGGTGGAATAAATCCCTCTATGGCTTGAAACAAAAATCCCCAGGCATAGTATGAGAGGATTGATAGTTGTCAGATGACACTGAGATTCACTAGGACTGAAACCGATCCAAACCATTACCTGAAGGTTGTGAATGATAGACCTCTCATACTGGCACTTTATGAGGATGACCTATTTCTGACAGGTGCAGACCCTCTCATTTGCAAAGGTAAGAGGGAGTTGGATTCTGAATGTGGAATAATAAACTGCAAGCCTGTGACTACCTCGATGATATTAACTTTTAGAATTTATATGGTAGTGAGGTTGGACCAGATTTGGGGAATGCCTCTAAGTTTCATAAACTCATTCTCGTTGATGTTCTTGGTGAACTTCCGTTTGAACATATGTTTTGCAGTTAGCTTGGTGAGATCATATTTGGTTGAGCCTCACTAGATTGGTGCCAAGAATCTTTTGAGATATCTCTGGGGCACAATCTCTCATGGATTGAGATACACTACTAGAAATATGAAACTGCATGATTATTTGAATGCTGAGTGGGTAGGCAGTGTTGAGGATCACTAGAGCACTTCTCAGTGCTGGTTCTCTTTGGATTCTCTTCGATATTATGGATGATCAGGAAGCAGAAATCAGTTGCTGTGAGAACTGCTGAGACTGAAGACACGGCTACAAGTATGATCTCATGTGAAGCTGCATGGTCGTAGAAGCTCTTAAGTGAGCTATTTTTACACATGATGAATGTCACTGTGATTCTTTGTGACAACCAAAGTTGGGATTCAATTGTTGAGGAATCCCATATTCGATGATTGCTCCAGTAGACAGACATCAAATACTGCCTTATCTGGGATATGGTAAGTCAATGAGCGAGGAGGCTCCATCACATTGAGACTGATGTACAGGTTGCAGAAATTTTTTGTCAAAGCCCCGGGGAAAGGTCAAATCTGTAGCTTTCCCGAACGACTTGGAGTCGTTCAGGGACCTTCTTATAAGGGTCCTGCATGTTGAATGCATTGAGCTGTGGGAGCTCTAGAGGGCTTGGGGTACTTACTTGAGCAACATACGACCACAGGGTGACTCACCCTCCCCTGGTGGAGCACTATGGAATGGAATGATTCATTCTCCTGTGGGCCAGGATGATTCGTTCTTTGTGGCGACTATGGAACAGGATTGTTTTTTCTCCTTTGGGCCAGGATGATTCATGTTCCATGGCGACTGTGGAACAGGATGATTCATTCTTCAAGGCGATTGTGGAACATGATGATTCGTTCTCTTTTGGGCTAGGATGATTCATTCTCCATGGTGACTATGGAACATGATGATTCATTCTCCTGTGGGCCAAGTTGATTCATTCTCCATGGTGACTGTGGGCCAGGATGATTCATTCTCCGTGGCATCCACTGATAGGATGATTCGTTCCTATCGAGGCATCCTACCCATGTAGTCTGGGACTCATGGGAAGTACCTCTCATCTGATCAATAAGTAGGGAAATGAGGATAGGTACCATAGTAGTTCTATTGATGGATGCATCGTGGTATCTACTGTACTCCCTATGATAGGATGACCTCCATTGATCTAGGATCAACGAAACTGATCTGGGACCAGTATGAGTGGTTTGAGACACTCTCTTGTGATATTGATCTGGGATCAATAAAACTAACTTCGGGTCAGTAAGAGTGATGTGACACACTCTCTTCAGATGCTACTGACTTTGGGTCAATAGAGAATGGTATGAGAAATTCTTGATCAATTCTTCTTCTTCATGGTTCAGTAGAGTAGAGCAGAGTAGAGAAAAACAAAGTAGAGTTGAGCAAATCAGAGCAAAGCAGAGTAGTGCAAGGCACTGATGGTAGAGATAGTATATCCAGACATATGGATAAGCAGATGGAGTTCTCCCTAGTTCATAGGGAGTGTTAAAATTGGCAACTAGGGTCATACTCCATGTGGGTCATCTTATTTATGGTAGTTGATATTTTTCTTGGGTCCCTCTCATCGAGAGGTGTAGTATTGATCTAAAGATCATCCGATTCCGATAAGTATTTATGAAGATATGAATTTATTTTGATTATTGACAAATTGTCAAGTCAGCCAGCAACTTATTTAGGCTCAGAAGCCCAACAATCATGTCTATTCAACCTCTACATTTTAGTATCAATAGAAGAGGACTTGAAGTCATTTGTCACACACACACTCACTCTTGTGATCTCACTTCATCCCGTTTTGGATTTAATGAAGATGAGAGCTAGAGGGAGTGCCCTAGGGTATACGTCTCCCTAGATAAAATGCCCTAGATCTAAATGCAGTCATGCGAGAATAAGCTCTACATTGCTAAAAAAGCTGAAAAAGCTGCAAAAGCCGAAACTACCGGAAAAGTTGGAACAACTGGAAAAGTCAGAAAAGCTGGAAAAGCTGGAAAACCTAGAACTATCGGAAATGCCGAAATTGTTGAAAAACTGGAAGTTGGAAAAGCCGAAACTGGTGAAAAACTGGAAGCCGAAAAACTGGAACTACCAAAAAATCTATAACTACCGAAGAAACCAGAACTGCTGGAAAAGTTGGAAAAGCCGAAACTGCCAGAAATCCGGAAAAGTTGGAACTGCCAGAAAAGACAGAAAAGTCAAAACTGCCGAAAAAGCTAGGAATGCCGCAAAAGCTAGAACTGCCATAAAATCGAGAAAAGCTAGAAATTTTGGAACTGCCAGAACTATCGGAAAAGCCGAAACAACTAGAAAATCTGGAACTGCTAGAAAAGTTGGAACTGTCGGGACTGCCAGAACTACCGAGAACAATCGAAACTGCCGGAACTGCCAAAACAGCCGAAACAGCTAGAGCATCTGTCTCCAAAGGATAGTAGCATGCAAGGGACAACTAACTAAGATTGGGACAGTTGTATGGTACGTAGCAAAAAATACATTGAGCATGCAATGTCATAGCTAGCATGCAAGGGACAACTAGCATGTAACAACAAGCATGTTAAGGACAACAAGCATGCTAGGGACAACAAGCAAGAAAGGTGCAACCAACACATAGGTTAGGATGGCAACATGGTGCAGAAATTACACATAATCCAGTACAGTGATGGCTACAATCATGATTTATGAAGCGTGATGAGATGCAAAATAGTGATGATGGGTGCAACATGGTGCAGTGCAGTGAGGTGCAGCATGATGATAAAATGCAACACAACGATAGGTGAAGGAGTCACCTTGGAGAATTAGTTGAAGCAACATGTCTTCAACTGATCTCATGTATCATCTTCTTAGAGATGATCTATGCTCTTATCTAGATAATTCAAAGTGTTGAATTTTGTTGTAAACATACTATCTCTCTCTCTCTCTCTATTGAACTATTGAAGAACATATAAGAAGAATTGATCAAGGGTTTCCCCACATTGGGGTTTGTCCCTAGCTAGTGCCACATCTTGTGTCCTCTTGTACTGACTTGTCTTCTATGATTTATATTTATGTTCTATCTACAGTTTACTTTAATGCTGATACGATTGCTAATCTGGAAAGGATATTGAGCTAACTGTGAAAATTGAAATAAATTGCTCTAGCATAGAACATACCTAAAATTAACATTTGTAACTTAAGGGTGTTGATCTATTCATTGAGGCTCCCTTAAATATCTGTTTTAAATTCATCAAGCATGTTTCCAATTTCTACCCTACTCACTGATCTAGTTGCAGATTTATTCACTCTAACAAGAGAAAGATCTCTTGGACCTTTCCCAGTTTTGGATTTTCCTCTTGAGAGATGAACACATAATTCTCCAATATCACTTAATGGGAGTTGAGAGATATCTCCCTTCCCCATCATATTAAGGATGTCTATCCTCTCATCTCTAATGCATTTTAATAAAAGATATTTTAGAGTATTTTTATCTAAGTTATCCATTTTTGCTCTTCTTAAGTTATAGTTGAATCTTTCAATTAAATCTTAAAAAAATTAAACTTCTCTTTGAATCATTTTAAACACTTCATCTTTGTGCTTGATAGGCATACAATAATCCAAATTCCTGTCCAAAAATACTTTCTTCATGTCATTCCATGTTCTAATAAACTTAGTGACCAACCCCATGAACCATTCTAAAGTAGCTCATTTCAATGTTAAAGGAAACAATTTGAGTTTTTGAGAGTCTTGTAAATAATGATAAGTTTTGCACAAGACTTCAAATTCAAATACAAAGGTTTCAGGATCTTCACTTTTTAATCCATGAAAATTTGGGAGGATAGAAGGTGAGATATTTTTCATTGTGGCATATATTTCTTCATCAACTATAGGGAATCCAAAAGAATTATAAACTTCCCTATTTCCTCTACCTTCTCCATTATTTCCTCTACCTCTTCCTCCGCCAAATAGAGTAAATTCTCCATCCTCTCCTTCTTCTCTTCCTGCCATTATAATTTCTGTAGAGTTAATATAAGATTCAACTTGCAAGGTTAATTGTTCTTTCTTTGGTTCCTCTGTCAATGGTATGTGAAAGAAAGGTTCTACTTCTCCCTCTCCACTAGGAATTCTTAATTATTCAACTAAAATATGTTCCCCTAAGAGGTGAAAAAGGCTACTCCTTCTATTGGAGATCCAAGATTTTCTTCCTCTAGGACTACCTCAGTAGATGAAGTAGGAGATCCTCTTAATTGGATTTTTGACCTTAGAACATCAGGAAGTCTATGGCTAGGAATATGAGTTTGAGATGGAGGTGTATCTCTTCTTAGCCTTGGCAGAGTAGGTGGTGTTGTAGGAATTAAACCCCTGCCTCTAGCTATGAATCTACCGTTAGAGTCTCTTTCTCTACGCATGGTAATGGCGCCATTATATTTAGTCAATTTAGTGTCCTAAATTGCTTGCATAAATTATCAACCAAGGTCTATAAGCTGATGAAGTGTGATGCACTATATGTGCTTAGTTAAACTTTCTCTTACTTCGTTGTTTTGTATTTTATATTGTTTTTCGGGGATTTTTCTTCTAAGAATGTACAACCTGAAACTATGAGAAAATTTAAGTGAATCTAATGAATTTTAAAGGGAAGGAAATGTTCTTAAGTTAATCTAATTTCCAAAAAATGGACCAAGAATTGTTGGCTAATTAGAACCTAATAAGAAAACAGAGCATCTATCTTATCTTATCATTAGTCCTAATCCATGGATCTAATTCTTAAAACAAAGAGTGAAATTGATGCAAAAGGTAACTCAGTAATTGAATTCATTAAACATTCAACCATTCAAATTTGGAATATGATTAAATCAATCTCCTTCAAACGATTTTTGGGAATATCGTTGATGAAATTAAGGTTCTGAAAGAAAAAAGGTAAAAGCATGTAAAACTAACTGTAAACAACTAATGTATTTTTTACTTTCTCCAATATTCAAATGTGAAGCATTCCCCTCTTGAAGTGTTGTGCAAGAAATCAATTATACCTCAGTTCCTAAGTTTCTAGGAAAATAACAATGTACTGAGTAAATTCAATCACTGTATGAATTAGACATTTAACCATTTAGTTTAGGATCATCATCATCTTGAAATGGCTTTTGAAAACATCCATTAACACAGTTAATTGGCAATTCTGTTCTAAGAAAATGAATGAAAAGACAGTAAGAAGACTAAGCAATTGTTATTCTTATTACTTCAATATTAATTCGGTTTGGAAACAAAGTCATTTTTCTCCATGGAAAATCTTAGAAGAACAAGGCTACACAGTTGTGATTATATCATTATGCTATTGATTAAAAACTGAAATGAAATATCATTCTAAATTAGAAAACAAATTTGTTGGAAACAGAGTAATGGAAATTAAACTAAAAACAACAAATGAAAGTCCTCCTTCAGTGTAGGGGCCCTTAGAAACTAATGTGGTTGGAATGCTATCTATTTAAGGATGCACTTTAAATGATCATTGACAACACGAAGTTTTTATTATGAACAAAACGAAGTCTGAATACAAAGTATCAGCAAAAAGCCTGAACTTAACATAATTCCTTCTAACTTCTAATTACCTCTTGGTTCCATGCAACTGATATTTATAGGAAAATAACATTATTGTTTATGAGATAAAATTGGTATAGGTGGCTAATTCGAATTAAATCTAACATGACTATTTATGAGAAAATCTTGTTACATGTGGCTAATTCAAATTACAATAGGACTCTTTAAAATTCTGATCAGCTATAGGTGGCTAATTCGAATTAAATTTTCAACAGAAGTGTTAGACTCTTGATTAGCTATGAAAGAGAAAATCAAGAGTCCCACTGCTTACAGATAACGTATTTTGACTCCATCTTTTACCACGACCTTAGGCTTGCTTTTCTATCGATCTGGACCGAGTGAATAAGAGAATCCATACGGAGATGATTCTAGAAATGTTCATGTAGCCCAATTCTTCATTTGACACCTGGAACATGCTAAACCATGAGAGTAACTACGGAATCCACAGTTAGTTGTAGAATAGGCTACATTCTATAGATAATTTGCAAAAATCTATTCAAATAGAAAGAATATGAAAATATAATATGGTGATCATTTTAATGCTTTCCCTAAGACAAAACCTAGCATTTACCATTGATTGGGTCTGTAATCGTATGAGAAAGTGAGAGAAAAAGGTGAGAAAAATGTCAAGGAGAGGGTAATTTTGAGGTTCAACATACCCCCATAGCAAAATCATTGCATGTCCTCATGCAATTTGCTAAAAATGTGAATTCTTCCTCCCTAATGCATTTTCTCAGACACCTTTTCTAATACATCTAATTTCCTTCTTTTGCCCTTCTTTGAAGTGGTTGTCATTATGTGCTTTCTCATAAGAAGCTTGTACTTAAGGTTAATGAATTCTCTATTCAAAATCTTATTCCTTCTTTTCGAAAAGAATTTTTCTTATACGACAGTCCTAGATGTAGAATGGTATTATTGTGAATTTCCTTCTCCAATTTATTTTGTTCTTTCAAAGTTTCATTCTCATGTTTGATATGTCTATTCAATATCTCTAATTCATAAATTTCATATTTGAGAGTATCAATTAGAGGTTCTTGTGGATTCACAGAAGGTTCTGGGTTAATTGAAGCACTTCTCTTCTACAGTGATTCTATATAATCATATGTTTATTGTTGCACTAGGTTTCTTCCTAGAGATCTTCTACTTGGGCTACCTTCAAAATGATGAACAGGAGAGTTTTGAGGACTGTGTGTAGAAGAGATGTTAACAGGAGATGTTTCTAGGGTTTCCTTGTCTAAATTTATAAACTCTATCCCTTTTGATGATGTTTTCTTTACCAAACCTCATAGTCTAGAGCTTCTTCTAAGTTGTGGAGGACCTTTTTCTCCTTTCTTATCTTCCCTCTTGCCTTCATTTTCTTCTTGACTTCTCTCAGTTCTTTAGAGATTAACTTTTCACCATATTTCTGTAATGAAGCCTCATGTATGTTTTCATTAGTTATACTAGTCTTCTCTCTTCTACTTCTTCTGACATTATCTTCTTTAGGTGACTCTGGTGCTTCTTGGAAATGGTTTCTAATAAGGAAATTCTCCTAGGTATCTCCTATGATTTTTAAGTAAAACTCAATCAATATCTTTATCAACCCATGATGATACATGGTTGTATCAATGAACACTATTTTCTTTTGCACATTTGAGGCCATCCTTTTTAAAATATTTAGTGGGAAGAAAGGAAGATTGATTTCTCCATTTTCTAAGAAATTCATTAGTAAACGGATATGGTAGACATGGATGCAACCAAATCTCCCCTCACAAGTGATAAACATTTTTAATATCAAGAGCATGTTCCTCCACTTACTTTTAAGAATTGAAATAGGAATTCATTTTTCTAAAAACAGAGACATCCATACCTAGGTTTTTGAGTATTACTTTCCATGATTCATTGTGGAACTCCTTTTTCTTGAACCATCTTTCACCATGCCTTGGAATTTTTGTAGCCTCGGTTATGAATGACTCAGTCACTGCAAAATTGATATCTCCAATTTCTACCTCTGTGCCATCAAAAGATCAAGAAAATGATTTTGTAATCTCCTTATGAAAACCATCAAATTTATCAATGAATTTAAGCCATCCAGCTTTCTGCAACATTTTTTTGAGCTGTGGGTATGCTGCCATGTACTTTTCTCCTATAGGTTCTAATATGACAATTAGCCCCTTACCTCCTACTACACAAAGTTCTCAACCTTCGGAATTACCCTTCCTAGTTTTATGAAATGAATTGATTGCGAATATGGTGAAATGAACTGCGGGTTTGTATGAAATAAGTAGATGGTAGGGGTTTTGGAGAAATGTAGACAAATGTGTCACGTCGTAGTCATGACCGTTAGTAACAATGAGGGAGCTAATTATGGACCATTATGTGACAAAATATGGAGGATGTGTCGGATATGTAGTATGATGGAGATTGCAATCAAATCAAATGATGATTCGTCAAGGAAACATATGAATACCATATTATATATGCTTTATGTTTTAACCTTGCTATTTAAAATAAATTTTTACACTTTACCTTTTAGAACTTAACCTTTTCGTTTGTTGTGTTCTTTGGTGTTGATCCGTAGGTACCTTTTTATCATATTGGTCTTCAAAACAAGATTCTTCAATTTCCTACAATCATAATTTGTTTGTAAACTATATAATTATGCCAGAGCTGCTGAAGGAGATATAGCTACAAAATCAAATTAGCAGCAGAATGGAATAAGTTGTGGAACATGATAAAAATGAAGTATGACTATGGAACATGAATGTGAAATGAAATGGAAATGGAATATGACAGTGAAATGGAATGAAAGTGGAGTGAGATGGAATGAAACTATAAAATGAAATGAATCTGTAGATTATGAACTGGAAATGAATGTAGCTTTATGTCACTAATTACAGAAAGGAAATGGAAAATATAGGATGTCAAAAATCTCTAATTTCCACCCTGTATTTTCTATATAAGTATGCCAATTAATAATTGGTTTTCATACTTATATATTTTATTATTGTTTTTTATGTTTTTTGCAATATATATATATAGGAAAAATAAAATCTAAGTTAGTAGAGAAGAAGAATTTTTCTTCACCAATTTCATTTCAGTGTTATCTTGGAAAATCTTGACAAAATCCTCTCTTGAAATTGGCTTATGATATATCTTCAACTGATGATCATTCACAAGCAAAGGTACATTTTGTTCATCTATTGTCCTTATTCTCACTGCTCCATTATTAAATACTTATTCAATCTCATATGGCCCAAGCCAATGAGTCTGAAACTTTCTTTGAGAATATTTGAATTTTCAGTCGAACAAAACAATCCCCTTCTTGAAACTTCTTCTCCTTGATATACTTATCATGCCATTTAGCCCTTTGCTAATGGACTAAACTGGTTCTTTGAACTACATCTTGACTGATTTCATCAAGCTCATTGAGTTTCTCCAATGTATGTTTCTATTCTTCTAATAAATCTAGTCCCAATTGGACTACCATATTCAAGGTTTTCATTTTAAACTCTATAGGGAATAGGACTTGCTTCACATAAAGAAGCTCATAGGGAATATGTCCTGTTGTGTTCCTCCATGTAGTTTTGTAGGCCCCTAAGGCTTCAGGAAGCCTTTCTTCCCAATCTCTTCTATGTAGGTGTACAGTCTTAGTGATAATTCCTTCAATCACCTTATTGGTAGATTCAACTTGACCATTTTCTTGTGGATGATAAGGAGTATACTTTATATGTTTTATCTTATAATCTTCCACAAGCCTTTCCACCATTTTAGATGTAAATTGAGATCCCTGATCTGTCACAATTTGTCTTGGAACACCAAAATGAGTGAAGATGTCCTCAAAAACAAAATTAACTACAGATTTTTCATTAGCAAAAGGTAGCGCTTTAGCCTCTATCCACTTAGTGACATAATCGATGCATACCAAAATCTACTTCTTTTGTTTAGATGGAGGAATAATTGGTCCAAAAAAATCCAAGGCCCATTTTTCAAAAGGTTCAATGAGTACCTGAGTTTATTGTGGCATTTCATCTAAATGAGTAGGTCTTTCTACCTGTTAGCCTCCTGCTGCAGCAGGTTACTCATATTTCATGATTGACATTTTTACATGCCAAATATGTCATACTTTGCATGTTGCAATGCTCCATATTTGCTAAACAGTCACCAAGGAAAGAATGCCACTCAAAGTTCATCTACTGCATTCCAATTTTGAAGAGTCAATCCAGTTTTGTAGAATTTTCAGCTAAAGGGAGGTCCAAATAGCTTAATCTTGGTCTCCCTAGGTTTCAATTTCCTGTTTTAGAATATAGAGAATGAAAATCTGTCCAAACAGCTTAATCTTGGTAGATTCTGAGATAGGTAGAGAAACGAAGGAGCCCAACTGCTTAATCTGGGCCCTTGGAAGAAATAAGGGTAGTTTGTAGATAGGAAGGCATAAAAAGAAAAAATTGAAATGCTGGGTCTGCAAGTCTAAATGCACCCAAACCAAAAGAAGAAAAAATGTTAGGTAAGTAGGTTGGGTAAGTAGTGTTGAGGTTGCAGAATCTTGATTTCTGTTCATTTCCATGTTTTTAAAGTATCATCTCTACTCAGGTCACAGTCATTAGGCAATTTCATATGGAGGAGCTCAAATCAAACATAATTAACTTCCCTTTCTTCCTCTTCCCTAAATCATTGACTGATTTCCCCAAAAAGAGGTCAAGATCTGCTTGATACTAGTTTCATCATTTTCCCTGTCATTAACCTTGGTGAAGATCTGCTTCACTAAAGGAGGGTCCATACTTTCTCTATAAGGTTCTATCTCCCCTTTGAAGCCTAAGAGCTCTGAAACTTAGCACTTTCTTGTCATCTCCATATTAACTACTGACATTATTATTTAACTCCCTATATTTTCCCCATCCCCTACTAAAACTATGTAAATATCCCCTCCCCCTGGTTGAAATATAACCATAAGTACTTCTCTGGGAATTACTAAGTCACTTGGACTTTAGTAAGGACCCTCCTTCTACATAAATTTCCATTCCCAGGTGTTTGGACCCCTTCCAAAACACAAAGAAAACCCTTTCAATGCAAGCCCCCGCACCCCCCCCCGACGCATTTTTCTTTGGAAATTATTAATGTTTGTTTAATAAATTTCCAACGCGCCAAAACACATTTAACCCATTTCCTGAAGTTCAAAACCCACAGCGCCGCGAAAAATTAAACCTTTAATGCGTGTGCTCTTTTATTAAACCCCACGCATCTCCCTATCCTGTCCACCATCGGATCGCCACCCCCCCAAATCCGACGACCCTTGTTCACATCGGGCACCCTATTGTGGTGGTAGGTTACCACCTGATGTCCGACAATTTTACCGTCGTACACTGGGACAGGTGGCAGCCTCCCATTGCATCGGGCCGCCCCTGACAGAAACCACCTCCGTACTAAAGGCGGCCCAATGCACAGGCCAAAACCGTCCTCCCCTCACATAACAGGAGCACCACCTCACCCTGCCACGTCGCTTCCACATCACCTCACCCTGCCATGTGTCTTTGCCAAGTCACCTAGCTGTACTGCCATGTCACCTTGATGACATCAGCATGTTGATGTCATATCCGTACCAGAGGACCCCACTGCTGACGTTAGCATGCTGACGTCATCCGCCGTACAACTGACGTCATTCTCATGTCAGCAACCAAAAAACAGAAATTTGCGCAAGCGCGAAAGTCGAGCTTCAGAGCTCCGGAATGAGAAACGGGGGCAGTTTTCGATGCGCAATTAGCGTGAAGTGCTAATCACACATCGCTATGGGAAATGGGCCATATTGGGGAATATTTAGGGAATCTTTTGATTCCTTGGCCCTTTTTGCACCGAAAAGGCCCGAAATTGCCCGATTTTTCCAAATTAAACGAATTTGAAGACAGAGAGAGACCAGGAATAGAGATTAAAGAGTATCAGATCAAATATGTAGACAAAAAGCACGTCAAAGAGTATCAGGAAGTGGCGAAGACCATCAATGTAGTGGAAAAGTGTATCAGAGGAGATTTTCTCAAGGCTCAAGGCAAATCCAACATTAAAACGAAAGCTCTGAAAGTCAAGAAGCAATTGAAGACGCATTGAAGGCTCACTAGAACAAATGACTGCACATTAAACTCACAGAAGATCAGTGGACTAGAACTCAATGCACAGTTATGAAAAAGCCACTACACCAAGTCACATAGGACACCTCATCAACTCAACTTGATTCAGTTTCCTCTGCGCAGCCCAAAGGACTTACTTGCATTTAATTCCAGCAATAATTATGTTTTTAGAAAAAGCTTTTCCTGCAAACTTGTTTAGGTCAATTGTAATAAATGACTTCAGATATTTTGCTTATATATACCACCCTGAAAAATGGAGTAGGGGTTTCTTTGTCGATTATTTGCTTCATCTTTGGTATTTCGACAATTTCCTCAAGCAGAGACTTGCATTGTAACTGTCATACTTTCTATATCAAAGACTGCTGAAAGCATGGATTCTGAAATTGTCTGCTGTGTTTAATTGGCCGAGGAGTGATTGTGGAATTCCTGTGCTTCTACATGGTTCAATAAGTGTTTCTTAACTCTGTTAGTTTTTCATGCTTGTTTTATCATCATTATGCCATCTAAATTGCAAAAAAGAAGAATAGCTTAGGATTTGCTTAACTGCACCTTAGGCTCAATTTCTGCAATTTTTCATGTTTTCATCAGGAATAGTTATGAACATGCATACTTAAATGATCTTGTTTATGCTGTTTCTTTCACTTATGATTGATAATTTAGGAATTCTTAACTGCTCCTAGATAACCATTCTTTCATTTCTCCTCCCTGTCAGTTTTGATGAAAGATTCTTAATTGCCTTTCATCCCTGACCATCATTCCATCCTTTCAGCAAATTGATAATTGTCTCATGTGTAGCTATCCCACTCCACAATCCTCTTGTGACCAAGAAAACGCAACAGCAAGCCTTAATCCATGACTCCATGCCCAATGGTTTGAAACTTATCACACCTTACCTTGCCTCTCTGCTTGGAATTTTCTACCTGGCATACATCTTCCATCCAAACAAAAAATCAAAACCCTTGAACCTGACAAATAGCCTAAAATCATCACCAACAAAGTTAAATCATAAAGAGAGAGCCCTCTCTGATTGCAGGTGGGCTAGAACCTACAATCCAAAGATTGGTTTGTGGTTACCTCGGCCGTACCCCTACAGGAGCTTAGGGACAACCCGAGTGATAACATAATGGCGACTCAACTGGGACTTCCTCAGATAATCTCACTAAACCATTTTGCAGCTCCATAGAGGAAGAAACCGACCTTTGAAAGTCTCGGTCAGCCTGTGTTTTTAAAAAAAATTCAAAAAAAAAAAAAAAAAAAGATTAGAAGCTGGCTCCTAAAAAGCAAACGTGTCATACACGATCAAACCCTGATCCTAATCGCCCAGCTGTTTTTGAAAATCCGAATTTAATCTTTAAGATCATTAGAGAACAAAAGCGACAAGAAGCCCCAACTACTACGAGTCCTGAAACAGTTCAACCAAGCGGTGTTCCAACCCCTGTCAAAGTGCTATTTTGGTCAACCCCAAGTTCCCCTGGTTCATCACCCCCTTCTCCAAGTAGCTCTTCTACACCTCCATCCTATACTCCTACTACCACTACTACTCCTTCTACCCCGGTTGTTCCGGTTATCCCAGTTGCCCCAGCTTTTCCACTTATCCCCATTAACATGGCTAATAGATATGCGCCCTTACAGCTGCCTACTAATCCTGGGGCTATGCCTCAGGACTACTAGAAAAAAATTACATATTTTGATGGCACAAACTCCTGCACTGCCCTAGAGCATACAAAGAAAATGCATGATTACTTCGAGAGTTATGAAATTGATGATGACAGTGTAAGAATGAAGATTTTTGTCCAAAGTTTGACAGGTGATGTCAGAACCTGGTTTAGGGCGCTTACACCCAATTCCATATTAAACCTTGAAGCCTTATACCAGACATTTATTAATAGATGGGAGAAAAAGAAAGACCCCCTACACATACTATCTGAGTATGATACTATCAAAAGAGGACCTCAGGAAACGGTTTTGGATTACTGTGCAAGGTTTAATAATGTTTACAATGCAATACCACAAAATTTAAGACCTCCACCTGATCTAGCTTTGTACAAATTCCCTGATGGCTTTGATGCTGATATGGCATATCAGTTAAGGGAAAGAGGCCCTCAAAGGCTTGCAGAGATGCAAGATGTTGCTGTTAGTGTGGAGGCAAATCTAATTGCTAAAAGAAACAGAGCTAGAACTGAGAGAAGAACCACCTTCAAGGAAGAACCCTCAGCCTTCGATCAGAAGCTAGATGCTATCATCAGTGGCATCCATAGGCTGGGAGATAGAGTAGACAATGTTGAGAGGAAAAATTCATGGGAAGGTCAACAGCCCAATGCCATAAGGAACCCGAACTTCAGAAAAACTCAAAACCCAAACGCTGGAAGGGCCAGTCCCGACCATGATATTAGGCCTCCTTTCCAAGAAAACTATGCGGAGGCATCTACATCCACTAAGCCCACAGATGGGACTCATATGAACCTGATAGATTCAGAAAATGAACAACAAATCTTTGTTACTGAAGAGGAGCGAGAATACCCTGATGCAAAACAATTTCACACCAAATCGAGAGAGTCTTTCGATTTCAAACAAGGCTATGATACTATTGTGTACGAGGTACACAAACAATACAAATTGAGAACAACGACCATTGATGTCCCCGCATCTAGCATAACAAAAGATAGCAAACAGCTCAACAAAATTAAAGGAAATGTCACCATAAATCAACCAGCTGACAGCTTTGTCCCAAGCCCGCATCAGGTAACTGTGGAGGATATAACAGACACACAGCCTCCTATTGATCGGCCTCTACCTCCCTCCTCCCCAAAAGAAGATCTGAACAACACTCCAAAAAATCCTCCCAAAACAGAAATACCACAAACTGTCATACATCATGACATTGACATTCCAAAAGAAAACTTAGAGATTATGCCTGAAAAAGAGAAATCTG
The DNA here is from genome assembly GCA_000404065.3 of Pinus taeda. NCBI lineage: Eukaryota > Viridiplantae > Streptophyta > Pinopsida > Pinales > Pinaceae > Pinus > Pinus taeda. The sequence continues at coordinate 41,656 of APFE030615597.1, read as the reverse complement.
CCATTATCAACGCCAAGAACTCATTGGAAAAACCATTCAGTTTAGAAGCAAAGATTTGAAAAGTCAAGATATCCATTCCCCTCTCAGAACTTGCCAAACATGATGTATATAGGCAACAAATTCAAAGGTCACTTCAACTACCAGAGATAAGGGATGATGTAAACGTTTTAGACGATACCCTTGAGCTTCTATTTGGTCCAGAAGTTAACGGAAAAACAACCTATGGACCTGTTCCACCTTTTTATGTCAATCTGCACATACATGACAAAATTTGACATAATGCTATGTTTGACTCAGGTTCCTCACATAACCTTATGCCCAAAGCTGTAATGGAAAGGTTGAACCTTGATGTCACAAGACCGTACAAAGATTTGTATTCCTTTGACTCAAGTCAAGTCAAATGTTTAGGCTTGATCAAAGACCTTTGTGTGTCTCTAGTCCAATTCCCAAACAAGACAATCCTAATGGATGTAGTAGTTGCTGACATTCCCACAAAGTATGGCATGCTCCTATCCGGATCGTGGGGAGCGAAACTCCAAGGATCCCTTCAACTCGACCTCTCTTATGCCACTATATCTGTCTTTGGGCAACCAAAGAGACTATATAGAGAAACGTTAATGAAGTATGTGATAAGCAGTGAGGAAAAGCCCCAAAATTTTCCAATTTACTCAATCCATTCCGATATGGATTCCTTTATTTTACTTAATGATAACACCAGCCCTCCAACTGATGATAAGCTGTTATCTTTGGAGCAAGAAACATACATCAATGAGGAATCAGTTGCCAATACGCATGAAATTGTCTCAACAGTCAAGGCAACCAACAAACAACAAGAAGAACATCCCGAAACAGAAATTGTAAGTCTGCCCAATCCTCAAAAAGTTGAAACTCTCAATACAAACCTCGAACAAGAAAACACATGGTATTTAGAGTTTGATGGTTTTTTCAGCAAGTTAGGAGCAGGGGCAGGAGTATGGATTTACAATACACATGATAATCACGCACAAGGCCATACCTACAGACTCAATTTCAGATGTACAAACAACATGGCAGAGTATGAAGCTCTTCTCTTAGGCCTTAAACTGCTCAAAGTCCTAGGAGCTACAAAAGTGTCCATCCTAGGTGACTCCGACTTGATTATACAACAAATGAAAGGTAACTTTGTTACTAACGACAGTAGAATGAGAGCTTACAGGGCTGCTACCACCGAAATACTCTATTCCTTTAGTGAATTCAAGCTAGCCAAAATTTCAAGAGATCATAATATTCATGCCCACAGTCTGGCAACTTTTACTAGCACATGCAAGCTTCCCTTTGAACCAAATCACCATTTCACCGGTGAAATAAAACACAGACCTTCGGTCCCTAACAATGTCAAAGATTGGTAGGTATTTCAAAATGATGCCCAGATTAACAGTTTCCTAACTCTTGAGGGCGAATTTCCCAACACAAACATTGACATGGATGCCATGAACGACCCACAACGGCTAGTAGAAGAAAATCACCTGACTGTAACAGTTGCAACAGCTAAACAAATCCTTAACCCAACTGTGTTTAACAACGCAAACATAGAACAGTTGAAACAAATATGTTTAGAGGAAACAGCCAAAGCAGAGGATGAGTTCATTGATCTAAAGAGTAATTTTCTACCTGCTGGCCTTACTCCATTAGAAGACATGTTTGATGACAATGATGTGCCCAAAAAGCCAAAAATGGAGCCTCTGAATGCTGCTATAGAAGAACAAAACATAGGAACAGCAGAGCAGCCCAGAATGATTAAGTTGTCCAAAAATCTGCCCCCTGATCAAAAACCGAAATACATGGATTTGTTCAAAGAATTCCAAGATGTATTTTCTTGGAGTTATGAGGACTTGAAGTCCTATGACACCTCAGTTATCCAACATACCATTCCCTTAAAACCAAATCAAAAACCGTTCAAACAGAAACTTAGAAGAATCAACCCCATGATTCTTCCCCTTATTGGAAAAGAAATAAAGAGAATGTTTGAAGAAGGTATCATTGCACCCATCAGATTCTCTAAATGGGTATCTAATTTAGTTCCCACTAGGAAAAAAACAGGAGAGATAAGACTTTGTGTAGACTTGAGAAATTTAAACCAGGTCTCTCTAAAAGACCACTACCCTTTGCCCAAAATGGACCATATCTTACAAAGAGTAGTGGGTTCCTCTAGAATTTCTCTATTAGATGGATATTCAGGATTTAATCAGATACTTGTTCACCCGGATGACCAAGACAAGACAGCCTTTACCACACCGTGGGGGACATTTAAGTATGTTAAAATGCCTTTCGGAATAAAGAACATTGGTGCTACCTTTCAAAGGGAAATGGATATTGCATTTGCCAAGGAGATACATGATTTCCTTGTTGTATACCTTGATGACCTAACCTCTTTCTCCAAATTTGACCAAGAGCAACTTAAGCACTTAAGGCAAATTTTCATGACATGCAGGAAATATGGCATTTCCTTGAATCCCAAGAAGTCCCTGTTTACCCTTGAGGAAGGCAAGCTTCTAGGCCATATCATATCAAAATATGGGATTAGAATTGATCCTAAAAGAATTCAAGCTATCCTCCAAATCCCCTATCCATGAAACATAAAAGAACTACAAGCATTCCTTGGAAAGATCAATTTCCTAAGGAGATTTATCCCAAACTTAGCTGAGCTAATAAGGCTATTGAGCAACATGTTGAAGAAGGATGCCAAGGTAAAATGGTCTCTTGAAACCAAGCAGGCTTTCGAGAGTATCAAAACCGCCTTGACTCAAACGCTTGTCCTCACCAGTCCACAATTCGACAAAGATTTTATCATTTTTTCCTTTGCATCTGAGCACACTATAGCTGTTGTCCTATTGCAAAAATATGATCAAGGTAATGAAAAGCCAATTGATTTCTTCAGCCAAGCTTTAAGAGATGCACCCTTGAAATATCAGATCATAGAAAAGCAGGCTTATGCCCTGGTCAAAGCCATAAAAGAGTTCACAATTTACATCTTATACTCCCATGTGACTGCCTACGTCCCAAACTCTATTGTAAAAGATATATTAACTCAAGAGGGACTAGAAGGAAAAAGAGGCAAGTGGATTGCCAACATCCTTGAATACGACATTGAGATAAAACCTACCAAACTGATAAAAGGACAAGGGTTAGCCAAACTAATGTCCGAAACAAAATTCCAAGCCTTAGACATTAATCAACTGGACAATGAACCGGAGCTGGCGACTCCACAGATCAGTGAAACCTTTTTACAATCCCCATGGTACGCTGATATTTGCTTTGTATTGTTAAACCTGTGTGCTTCCCAGGATTGTCCAAAACTAAGAAAAGATTTTTAAGGATGAAATCATCAAAGTTTTGTGTCATAGATGGTGCTTTGTTTTGGAAAAATCATGAAGGAATATTTCTTAATGGTTTGACTATGAATGAAACTAACAGCATCATGAAAGAATTCCATGCAGGGGACTGTGGAGGACACTTATATTGGAAGTCCACTGCTGACAAGATTTTAAGGGCTAGTTATTATTGGCCCTCTCTATTTGCAGATGTCAAGAAGTTTGTTGTTTCATGCCACAAATGCCAAATCTTCGAAGGGAAAACAAAATTACTACCTTTGCCCCTTAAGCCCATTTTAACCGAAAAGCCTTTTCAACAATGGGGTCTCGACTTCATTGGATAAATTCATCCCTCTTCCTCAGGCCAGGACAAGTGGATTCTGACAGCCACTGATTATTTCACTAAGTGGATTGAAGCCATTCCATGTAGACAAGCCAACGACTCCACCATTATCTAATTCCTTGAGAGCAATATCATTTCCAAATTTGGCTGCCCTGAGAAAATCATCACTGACAACGCTGCTACCTTCAAATCCAAAAAGATGATCAACTTCCACCATAAATTCCACATTACCTTGGGCCACTCCACAGCCTACTATCCTCAAGCTAATGGCTTGGCCGAATCATCCAACAAAACCCTCATCAACATCATAAAGAAATTGTTAGAGGAAAACAAAAAGAACTGGCACAGGAAACTCACAAATGCACTGTGGGCAGACAGGCTTTCAACCAAGAAATCCATTGGGATGAGCCCTTATGAGCTAGTATATGGCATGGAAGCCAAATTTCCTTCATCTTTGGGCATTCCTACTATTAAACTATTGCAGGAGATTGAGACTGAACCAAATGACATGCAGAGAAGAGTTAATCAAACCATTCATCTTCAGCAAACCAGAGAGCAAGTGTATGACAGAGCTCAAATGTTGCAATAAAAAGTCAAAAGGATGTTTGATAAGAAAGCTAAAGTAGAGGATTTCTGGGTTGGAAGCAAAGTTCTAAGATGGGACTCACGAAGAGAGGACAAGGGCAAACATGCAAAATTCAATTTTCTGTGGATAGGTCCATACATTATCAATGTTGTGCAAGGTAATAACACATATTTTCTCAAATCTCTGGATGGCAGCACAACTGAAGAAGGCCTGTTAATGGCTGAATGCTAAAACATTACAATGATCCCTTTTGAAAGACGGTGTTATTTGCTGTACATAGAATGTTTGTATATATCAGCACTTTGATTTTATTTTGTAATAGTCCATGACACTGAAGCATGCAGAAGAAAGCAGGAAGTGCTTTACAATTTACCAGCAAATCAGTTAAGGGAAAGTGTTGTTAGCAGTCAAAAAGTTCAAATCAATCCAACAATCAGCACTAAGAAGTTTCAAAGCACAACAATAACAGAAGAATCAAGGCAATCTGACCTGCTGTTCTTGGCTTCTCACAAGGAGAAGCCATCCCCAAGTGGAGCCACTGTTAGCCTCCTACTGTATCAGGCTACTCAAATTTCATGATTGACATTTTTACAGGCCCAATATGTCATACTTTGCATGCTACAATGCTCCATATTTGCTAAACAGTCACCAAAGAAAAAGGCCATTAAAGAATGCTACTCAAAGTTCATTTATTGCATTCCAATTTTGAAGAGGCATTCCAGTTTTGTAGAATTTTTAGCTAAAGGGAGGTCCAAACAGCCTAATCTTGGTCTCCCTAGGTTTCAATTTCCTGTTTTAGAATATAGAGAATGAAAATCTCTCCAAACAGCTTAATATTGGCAGATTCTTAGATAGGTAGAGAATCAAAGGAGCCCAACTGCTTAATCTGGGCCCTTGGAAGAAATAAGTGTAGATGTAGATACGAAGGCATAAAAAGAAAAAAGTTGAAATGCTGGGTCTGCAAGTCCAAGTGCACGCAAACCAAAAGAAGAAAAAATGTTAGGTAAGTAGGCTGGGTAAGTAGTTTTGACGTTGCAGAATCTTGTTTTTTGATCAATCCTATGTTTTCAAAGTATCATCTCTACTCAGGTCACAGTCATCAGGAAGTTTCATGTGGAGGAGCTCAAATCAGGCATAACTAACTTCCCTTTCTTCCTCTTCCCTAAATCATTGACTAATTTCCCCAAAAGAGGTCAAGGTCTGCTTGATACCTCTTACTTTCATCATTTTCGATGTCATTAGCCTTGGTGAAGATCTGCTTCACTCAAGGAGGGTCCATACTTTCTCTACAAAGCTCTATCTCCCCTTTGAAGCCTAAGATCGCTGATACTTAGCGCTCCTCTTGTCATTTCCATATTAACTACTGACATTATTATTTAACTCCCTACATTTTCCCCCATCCCCCTACTAAAACTATGTAAATAATCCCCTTATGTAAATATCCCCTCCCCTTGGTTGAAATATAACCATAAGTATTTCGCTAGGAATTACTAAGTCACCCGGACTTTAGTAAGAACCCTCTTTTTGCATGAATTTCCATTCCCAGGTGTTTGGACCCCTTCCAAAACACAAAGAAACCTTCTCCAAATGAAAAAACCCCCTCCGCGCATTTCCTTTGGAATTTATTAATGTTTGTTTAATAAATCACCAAGCGCCTAAACCCATTAACCCGTTTCCTAAAGTCTAAACCGACCCGCACCGTGGAAAAATTAAACTTTAACTCGCGCGTTCTTTTATTAAGTCTCGCGCACCTTCGCCTCCCATCCACCGTCGGATCATCTCCCCTAGATCCGGCGGCCCCTGTTCATATCGGGCGCCCTTATGTATTGGCACGTTACCACCTGATGTCCGACAGTTTTACCGTCGTACACCGGGACAGGTGGCAGCTTCCCATTGCATCAGGCCGCCCCTGATAGAAACTTCATCCGTACCAAAGGCGGTCTGATGAACTACAAAACCGCCCTTCCCTCAGGTTACAGGAGCACCGCGTCACCCTGCCATGTTGCCTCCACCTCACCCCTTACCGCCTGCGCCCGACCCACATCACCCTGCCACGTGTCACTGCCACATCACCCCACCGTACTACCATGTCAGCTTGCTGACATCAGCATGCTGATGTCATATCCATACCAGAGAACCCCACTGCGGACGTCATGCTGACATCAACAACCAAAAAACGGAAAAAACACGCAAGCGCGAAAGTCAATCTTCGAAGCTCCAGAATGAAAAACAGAGGTAGTTTTCGATGCGCAATTAGCGCGAAGCGCTAATCGTGCATCACTGTGGGAAATGAGCCATATTAGAGAATCTTTAGGGAATATTTTGATTCCCTGGCCCTTTTTGCACCGAAAAGGCCCGAAAAAGCCTGATTTTGCCAATTTAAGCGTATTTGAAGACAGGGAGAGACCAGGAAAAGAGATTAAAGAGTATCAGATCAAATATACAGATAAAAAGCATGTCGAAGAGTATCAGGAAGCGGCAGAGACTATCAATGTAGCGGCAAAGTGTATTAGAGGATATTTTCTGAAGGCTTGAGGCAAATCCAACATTAAAAGAAAGGCTCTGAAAAGTCAAGAAGCAGTTGAGGACGCATTGAAAGCTCACCAGCGCAAATGAGTGCACATTAAACTCACAGGAGATTAGTGGACCATAACTCAATGCACAGTTATGATAGAACCACTGCACCAGGTCACACAGGACACCCCATCAACTCAACTTGATCCAGCTGCCTATAGCGCAGCCCAAAGGACTTACTTGCATTTAATTCCAGCAACAATTAGGTTTTTAAAAAGCTTTTTCCTGTAGACCTGTTGAGGTCGGTTGTAATAAATAACTTTAGATATTTTGCTTATATATACCACCCTGAAAAATGGAGTAGGGGTTGGTTGGTTAGTTGCTTTATCTTTGGCAGTTCGATATTTTCCTCAAGTAGAGACTCGCAGTGTAACTGTGATACTTTCTATAATCAAAGACTGCTGAAAGCATGGATTCTGAGACTGTCTGTTGTGTTTAATTGGTCGAGGAGTGACTGTGGAATTCCTGTGCTTCTACATGGTTCAATAAGTGTTTGTTAACTCTGTTAGTTTTTTCATGTTTGTTTTATCATCAATCTGCCATCTAAATTGCAGAAAAGAAGAATAATTTAGGATTTGCTTAGCTGCACCTTATGCTCAATTTCTACAATTTTTTCATGTTTTCATCGGGAATAGTTATGAACATGCATACTTAAATGATCTTGTTTATGCTGTTTCTTTCACGTATGAATGATAGTTTAGGAATTCTTAACTACTCCTAGAAAACCATTCATACACATCTCCTCCCTGTTAGTTTGATGAAAGATTCTGAATTACCTTTCATCCCTCACCATCATTCCATCCTTTCAGTAAAATTGATAATTGTCTCATGTGTGGCTATCCCGCTCCATAATCCTCTTGTGACCAAGAAAACGCAACAACAAGCCTTAATCCATGACTCCATGCCGAATGGTTTAAAACTTATGACACTTTAACTTGACTCTCAGCTTTGGAATTTTCTTCCTTACATGCATCTTCCTTCCAAACAAAAAACCAAAACCCCTGAACCCAACAACTAGCCTAAAATCATCATCAACAAAGTTAAATCATTAAGAGAGAGCCCTCTCTGATTGCAGGTGGGCTAGAACCTGCAATCCAAAGATTGGTTTGTGGTTACCTCGGCCGTATCCCTTCAGGAGCTTAGGGACAACCTGAGTGATAACAGACACGTTTCTCATTAGCCTTAATAGTGAATAATGCACCTAACATTTATCAAGTAAATTATTATAATTTCTTTAGTAAGAATATCACCTTTGTTTGCAAGAGTTCTATTTCAAAACTTATATTTCACATTTATATATGATTATTGATACATATAATTAAACATAAGTCATTAAAAATAACATGCCTCGATGGTTCATGTAAGCTAATTTGAGTGGCAAACAATTCATTTAAGAACACATGCGCACACACACATCTTAGAAAAAAATCGATACAACAAAGTCATTTCAAAAACATTTATAAATAATAAGAAATATACATATTAACATAATTGGCAATTCCCATATATTTCAAATATTATAAAATCATACAAATTGATTCAACAAAAACTATGTCAAAAATGTATTGAGAAATTGGAATGCACTTTTCAACAAATTTATAAAAGAAGTTATCTCCATGAACTACAATGAAGTACATGTTCTATTGAACATTCAAATGTACTAATGTTTTTGTTTGATACGATGAAGTGTCTTAAGAAAGGGGAATAAAACTTGCATAAGCCACGTATCTTGCTCTTTTCCTGTATATGATTTTATCAAGATGTGGTTTGATCGATATCCCAAGAATTGAGAAGTATGATTTTATGTATCTATTAGCAATATATTTGATTACTAATAATTATCTCCATATTGGGACCCCACATCAATCAACGTTTTCTTATAAAATTGTCTTGTTCTCCCTACTTCCAATTTTGTTTGCAAATGAAAACGAGATCTATCCCATGCAAATTTAAAGTCCTTTATATCAATATTTGATTTTTAAAGTAATTTTCAGATGTACTTGTCAGCGAAATTTAATGTTCATATTGTGACATCATAATTTCTTAAGAATATTTTAATACTTCTGATTGAAAAGGCCTTAAACAATAGGACCTATGACCAAACTGCCAATCTCGTTCTCTTTGAATATGAAAATCTTGTTCATCTTTGGTGTATGATTGGAAGAATAATCCTTCAATTTCGAATATCAACAACATATTTTGACTTGTAGTAATTCCCATCTACATCTGCACCACAACCACATGTATGATATTAACATATCTCCACTTCAACACTTCATTGCTTAAGGACATAAAAACATTTCATTCTAAAAATGATGTTAATATTTATTATGAACTATTTCCATTTGTATTAAAAGGTAATTTTACAATGAGTTCAAAGTATCAAAAAATACAAATACAATTTCCCCATTAAAATGAACAAACAAATAATATGTTTACTTTATACATAAAACCTAATACCTTTATTTAATTTGTATGGAATAAAAGTATTATCAGAATGTATTGACCCACCATTTAAATCATTGATTTTAAGACTTATAATGATTTATGTAATTCCAATGGAAAAATATAATTACAATGGCATAGTGCAAGTAAACAAACTAATTTTATATTAATTTTCACGTACAATATAATACAATTTTTAAATTTCAAACCGAATTAATTATATGTTAATTTATAGAGTTTCTACCTTAGTTTTTTTGGTGCTTCTTTTAGTACAAATTGTATGTTTATTTTTGGTGCTACATACAACATAATATAGATTTTCAACTTATATGGAATAAAAAGGGTTATAAGAATGCAATGGGTCATCCTTCGCATTACTAATTTGTAAGAGGTATAACGATAACTTAAACCACATTTAAAGCGAATGATTGTAATGATCTAATTAAAACAAACAGACCAGTTATCTATTAATTTACTTACAATGTAATCCATTGTAAAACAAAAAATATAGCATGGGAAATTTTGATATGAAAACATTAAATTACCATTCATCTCACCAAAAATAAAGAGAATACAAATATTTTGATTTTAGTAATGACAAACCAAGTCAACAATTCTTTTATTAGTGTTGCGAAATAAAAGTAATAATTCATGATGTCATACATATAATAGCATGATATATACATCTGTAATATTAAAGTACTTTTAAATGTAATTGAATATCATTCAAAATAGCTCGCACATCCATAGCCTTGTTGAGTTTACGCAATATTCTCCATAGCTCATTGATCAACAAATTATCCCCATGATTTTTTCCAATGAATGGAAGGGCAAGAATCACATTTTATTTTGGATTCTCTTTCACTCTCTCAATTAAACAATCAACTATAATAGTATTAGTTTCATCATATTGGGTATGCATTTCCCACACCTTTTTCAATGATTTAGTGTGTATAACTTTCGTTGGATTGTCAATGACATTATGCCCCTTTTGTGGCTTATAGTCTGAAGCAGTCCACTTAACCACAAGTTTATATTCTAATTTTTCTTAAACCAACTTTTTTAGAAATCTTGTTGTGCATTGTTTCAAAGTTGTCGTCCAAATTGCAATGTCAAGAGATTCATTTTTGAAACACATTTCAAAAAATGATTTTGCATGTGGATGAATCCAAAATAATTTTTTGTCTATTGTGTAATTAGCATCAGCTCCCATTTTCTCAATATGCCCTTTGTTTGTTGCTTCATCATCGATGTTGTGATAAAAAAAGTCCTTTAGTTCAAAAATAGCTGGTTTCTTTTCAATTATTTTGGCTGCGACGCAAAACCATTTTATTCATGTTACAAAAATTACTAAAACAATTGTTGAAATGATACACTTAGCTTGAGTGGTTTTTGTAGTATTTGTAGATGAAACAATAAGTTCTTTTATCATCGTGATATGACTTGCAGGAAACATATTAAACCTTCAATCAAATACCAATGCCAAGAAAAACATTATTAATGCAACCTTTGAAAATAAGCACGCGCTGACACACACACACCTTTAACATTATTTTGATTGTTAATTTTATCCTTTTTATTTGTCCCTATAATAAAAATATACAATGTTATGGTAGTTACAAGCATTTGAGTTTGAAGAATAATAAGATAAACAAGAAGACAAGTTATAAGTATCTGATATGACATTATCTTCATATTTGTAACGTTATACCTCATCATCATCTTGGTTACCTTTATTTGTTTCCAAATTAAACATATAAAATATTTTGAATTGTGAAAATGAATAGAATCATTAAATAACAAGGAAAACAATTGGACAAATTATAAGTACCTAACGTTATATTTTGTTCCTGATTAAAGTTTTGTTTAACTTTCATTTGATCAATGTTTTGGTTATCCTTGCTTGTCACCGTAATAAACATAAAAAATGTTATAAATTTGTGACAATGAACAAAATTCATTAAACAACTATACAAAAAAAGAATCATCTATAATCGTCCATAATAATATTTTGGTCTTTATTGTAGTTTTGTGGGACAGTACCCTGGTCATTATATGCATTCTCTTTATTTCCAACTATAATAAACATATGAAATGATATGAATCACGATAATTTACAATAATAAAAAAAAAAAAAAGATAGAGTTACAATGATTAATACCCATTTCTATCTCCATCGTTCCATGGTCATTGTCTTCATTAATTTCATTCATCTCATAACTCCCTATAATAGTCATCCAAAAAAGTTATGAATATGGAAACTAAATAAATTGAAAAATTATCAAGAGAAAAAACCAAACAAATTATGTACCTCGTATGATAACTTCTTCCTCTCCTCCTTCTCCTCCTATTTCCATCTCATACTTTTTTCAACAACATAAGCACTATGTTGATTAAAACTTTTTTTCCCACTTTCATCATTCTTTGTTTTAGAATCTCCATCATTAGTCATTTTATTAAACACTTTCATAATTAAGAAATATGAAAAAAATAGTATCCAAAGTATTATAAGAAAAAAATAAATGAATTGTAGTACCTGAATTTTCCAAGAAGTTAATGGATACTAGATTTGATAGTTGAAAAGATTTGTAATTATTTAACATGATTTTCCTTTGTGAATTTGTTTGCACAACACATGAAATTCTTCTTCCATATGTACAACAAGCCTTGATTAAATTTTTCCCCACATAAAGAGAAATAACCACTTTTGCATCACTACATTGTTGGTGTTTTTCCACTAAATCCATCCAAAAATCATAATCTCTCTCATTTTCATCAAATGTGTCTTCAAATCTGTGAGAGTATTTTATAGCCTCCAAAAATTTTAATTGTGAAGTATATAAATGTATAGTAAGAACTATATCATAACTATAATTGTTTTGGGATTTATATTGATAATTTCCACTAGTCATTTTATAGTTGAACTTGGAGTTCTTTATGGAAATTTGGAAAGATTGGCATACATGATTACAAAAACAAAGTTATACTAAGAGAACTATAGTAAAGTCATTCAACTCATTTTTTTCGATAAGAAATCAAAAAAATTCAATGTAATATCCCTTGTGGAATTGTTCCTTTTTCAAAGCGAGTGTATCCAAAACAACAAGGTCAGTATGTAAAACAGGTTGCAACTGACATGGAAAAGTGTGCAAAAATTTTGACAAAAGATCAAGGCCCCCAAAATGACAACCAAATTAAAATATGTTATCAACCTGTTGAACACTTGTTGATCCATTTATCATTTTGTCAAAGACTCCACATGCTTGCTAAGAAAGGGACTCTATCTTTGTATTACGTGTTACTCTGACATAAGTATACCCCTCCACTGTGTTGAAAAAATTGGTGAATATGATATCATTAATTTCATAATTCTCAAGAATGTTGAATGTGGTAAGAGCCATCACATTCAAGTTCTGATCATGACTTTGACAATATGTAACAATTGCATCCAATATTGTTTTGTTGGTTTTTAATAGAAAAATAATATTTTAATTTTATGGCATTTGCTAGATGATTAATTGTAATAGAAAACCAAATGGTTCCATCCTATAGCTTATCTACTACTAAGGCAATTTCTTCCATGATTAATCCCTGAAGGAGCCGAAGAGTAGCTGTTGTCAAACTGTGTAGACTATTTCTCTTGTAGTTCTCAAAATCGGGTTGGCTTGGAGAACACTTTAATGTGCCTAGTTGGTAATAGTTAAAAACAGTGTCCCATTTATCCCAAATAAGTTCATCAAGATATAGGAGAATTTTTTTATCAGGTAAATTTTTAATTGGATAGTCGAAAAATGAGCACAACATTTCATCATTAACCTGATAAAATAATAAATATAAACTAATAGGAATTCAATGTAAAAACAAAACTAAATAAGGTGTTATAATGTAATGAGAAACCATTATAAATATCAGAAAATATGACTTATACTATAAGCTTTAGTCATTTAACTACAATAAAAGTAGATACTATAATAAAATGTTAAATGTAAAAATAATTAAAATTGCATACCTTGTCTTTAGCTGTCTTAGAACATCCAATCCTCCTTTTCTTTAATTTGTCATTGGCAATTAAGAAATGCCTTGTCGAGTGCACAGGCAATTAAGGATATCTTATTTGCAGAATTTAATTGACAACAAATCCAGATCACCTCAGTGGGTTCAACTGATGGATCCAAGAATCGAGCATTACGTTTTTTTATATTTTTTTTCTACTTCTGTTGATACATTATATTTAGGATTTGTTAAAATTCCTTTCGCTGCTTGAATGGTATGTTGACCATCAACTACCCAAAAATTGATATTCTTAGAATTTAAATATGTCTCATTTATAATTTTTATAGATTTGACGAATGGTGCAGGGTCATTGATGTCAAATGGAATCAGAAGAGCATCGGGTAATGAGGTTTGAAATTTTTCAAGGAATGATTTCACTAATACTTGAACATTTAAATCATCTTGCGATCTTAACTTGAATACTTTGGGGGCTTCTTTATATCTTTCAACAACCACTTTTCTATTAAAGGAGTTTGAAAATAGATAGTAGTGCTTGAAGGCTTCTTGAATCTCATCACATTGGTTTGCAAGGTTAGTTGTCTCAAATTAAACTTTCCTAGTTTTTTGAAATTCTGAAGTGGGCTTGAAATCACTTTCTTTTATGTTCTCTTCCAATTCAAATAAATATACTCTTCTCAAAGGAAGTAATTGAAAATCAATTTTATCATCTGGTATTTTGTCAAGAAATTTACCTTTTTGTTGTAAATGAAGAAGTACGGATGATGTTTTTTTACATAGCGATATCTCAGAATGGTGGTGATTCATTTTAAAAGATCTACAAAACTATTTAGTCCATATTTAGAGAAGCTCTCAAGGTTATCCAACTTGAACATTGAATTTTTTATCATATTTGTTGAATCAATACTTGAAGCTTCAATCAAATCTGGTCTAAAATTTGTATACACCACTTGACATGAAATTAATTTTACCTCATTTTCTTTAATCATTTCCACTTGAAAGTCAATGTCATTTTCATTGTAAGCATAACAATTAATTATTATTCCTAATATCTCAAGTTCGTTTCCATCTATTGATCTAAATAGGTACATATCAGGAAACATATTGATGGGAGCTTCTATTTGGATGTACCAATGTTGCACGAACTCATATTTATTATATGTATTGTATTTTTTAATCATTTCAAAAGTACAAGTAGAAGGTTTTATTGATGATGCCTTTTGAGTTGAATAAATTTTCTTTTTCTTAGGTGATGGTTGTAACATTTCATTTTCTTTTAGGCCAACCAATTCTGCAAATAACAACAAAAAAGTATTTGCATTAATCAAAATGAAAATATAATTTCAAATATTGTCACATAATGTTCTTATAAATACTAAAAAACCACCGAATCTAACCATTTCTAAGAGAGTGTAAATAAAATATAAAACCACCATACCAGTTGAAGGAGGCAATGTTTGTATATCACGTTTTTTTTTGTCTTTTCTTCACTACTTTACTTCGAATTTAAGGCACATCACACTCCACAGTTTCTAGAAAAAAAAAATTATGGAATACATAAAATACCAAATATTATTAAACAACCTTATAATACACGATTTTCATTTACATGCACAATAACAAGTGAGTACATATGCTATGCAAGTTTACTATATGACACCAAAAGTTATCACCTGGGTAAAACTGCTAAGAAAAGAAACCACCTAATCCAACCATTTCTAAAAGAGCACATAAAATATAAAACCACCATACCAGTTGAAGGGGGCATCATTTCTATATCACTTGTTTTTCTTTGTCTTCACGACTTTACTTTGAATTTCACGCCCACCACTTTCCACGGTTTCTAGAAAGAAAAATATTATGGAAGACATGAAATAAAAAATAGTATTAAACAACCTTATAATACACAATTTCCATTTACACGCACAATAATAAATGTGTACATATGCTATGCAAGTTTAGTATATGACACCAAAAGTTGTCACATAGTAAAAATTTCTTGGAAAAAAAAATACCCATGTTAGTATGGGTTGTCCTCATTAAAACCGCAATCCTAAGGTTATTTCCATGGGTTTTATTAATCAACAACCAGTTATTAACACAATGTCTAACAATTTTAACGAAGTATAAACTAAAATTTACATACCATTTAAAGAATTTGGTGTCGTGTTTCTTGAACTTCCCTTTTCCTTGGATGCTTCCTTTGAAATCTCACTAGCTTCATAGTCCATGGTATCTGAAAATAAAATCTAACATATGTTAGATTTCCTTTTAGCACAAACTCGAGCACATAGAAACATTGCAGAGTGAGAAATCTAGCAAGTGCTAGATTTATGTCTACCACAGATACAAGCACATTGCCAACAACAACATTGTAGAGTATAAGAAATCTAGCTTGTGTTAAATTTACTTCCAACACAAATACAAGCACATTTAAATATGAAATAAATCTAACACATGCTATATTTCCTTCTACCACAAACAGAGGAACATAACAACATTTTAGGACTAAATAAGTCCAATGTGTGCTAGAATAACAACATCGCAATGTAAAAGAAATGCTAACATGTGTTAGATTTACTATTAGCGCAACCTCAAGAACATAGAAACATTGTAAAGTGAGAAATTTAGCAAGTGCTAGATTTATGTCTACCACAAATACAAGCATGTTTCCAACAACAACATTGTAGAGTATACGCAAGCTGGCTTGTGTTAAATTTTCTTCTAACACAAACAAAAGAAAAATTAAATTTGAAAGAAATATACCACATGTTATATTTCCTTGTAGCAGAAACACAAGAACATAACAACATTTTAGGACTAAATAAGTCTAATGTGTGCTAGATTAAGAACATTGCAATGTAAAATAAAATCTAACATGTGTTAGATTTCCTTTTAGCACAAACTTGAGCACATAGAAACATTGTAAAGTGGCAAATCTAACAAGTGCTATATTTATGTCTACCGCAAATACAAGCACGTTGCCAATAACAACATTGTATAGTATAAGAATACTAGATTGTGTTAAATTTTCTTCCAACAAAAACAGAAGCACAATTTAATTTGAAAGAAATCTAACACGTGTTATATTTCCTTCAAGCACAAACACAAGAACGTAACAACATTGTAGGACTAAATAAGCCTAATGTGTGCTAGATTAAGAACATTGCAATGTAAAATAAAATCTATCATGTGTTAGATTTCCTTTTAGCACAGACTCGAGCACATAGAAACATTGTAGAGTGAGAAATCTAGCAAGTGCTAGATTTATGTCTATCATAAATACAAGCACGTTTCCAACAACAACATTGTAAATTATATGAAATCTAGCTTGTGTTAAATCTTCTTCCAACACAAAAACAAGCACATTTAAATTTGAATGAATTCTAACACATGCTATATTTCCTTCTAGCACAAACACAAGAACATAACAGCATTTTAGGACTAAATAAGTCTAATGTGTACTAGATTAACAACATTGCAATGTAAAAGAAAATCTAACATGTGTTAGATTTCCTTTTAGCACAAACTCGAGCACATAGAAGCATTGTAGAGTGAGAAATCTAGCAAGTTCTAGAGTTATGTCTAGCACAAATACAATCACGTTGCCAACAACAACGTTATAGAGTATAAGAAATCTAGCTTGTGTTAAATTTCCTTCCAACACAAACACAAGCACATTTAAATTTGAAAGAATTTTAACACATGCTATATTTCCTTCTAGCACAAACACAAGAACATAACAACATTTTAGGACTAAATAAGTCTAATTTGTGCTAGATTAACAACATTGTGATGTAAAAGAAAATATAACGTGTTAGATTTCCTTTTAGCGTAAACTCAAACACATAGAAACATTGTATAGTGAGAAATCTAACAAGTTGTGATGGATTTCTCACACAAAACAATCTCATACTCATATCCATATCTCTCCACTTGTTCCTCCCCATCTAGGAGATGCATATACATGTTTATAAACCATATTCAGTAACTTGTCTCTCTCACTCATGTGAAATCCTAGGTATTTTTAAGATTTCCCAATATATGCAAATAGAACAGACTCTAACATTAGCATTAGGAAATAAATTCCCTCTCTATGCTGACTAAATCTGTAGTTAAGATGGATCTAAAGGAAAAGATTGCACCTTGAGAAATTTGATACCTTTGTAGGTTATCTAAATCTAGAGTTAAGACAAATCTAAAATGGTTTAATTATTAATAATTATAATTCTTATTTTATATTTATGTAATTTGACTAAATTAACAAGTTTAAATAACACTACATAACATTAGAACATCTCATTCACTTTTGGCTAAAGTCTCCCATGTAATCATTCATGTTGGACTAAAGTCTCTCCATGCAATTTTTTAAATATGTACATATTTATTTTTATTTTAATCAAAAATAATTAATATAAAGCAAGGGTATGAAGATCGTGGACAATATAATCCTTGTGCAAGAGGCCATTAATTCTAGTTTACAGTGCAAAGAAAAAGGTATGGTGGTCAAGCTGGACCTAGCTAACACTTTTGATTGTGTTCGTTACAATTTCCTCTTTGATGTGATGCATAAGTTTGGTTTTGGTCATGAGCTTATTAGATGGATCTGGGCTTGCATTTCTGAGCCCTGGATTGACCCTCTAGTTAATGGAAGAGCAACGGTATTTTTTAAAGCCTCTAGAGGGCTACGCGAGGGCTACCCTCTTTCCCATCTCCTTTTCATTTTACAAGGTTCAGATCTGAGCTTTTATTTAGAAAAATGTCAGTTGGATCAAGAGATTATGGGCCTTAGGATTGCTAGACGTGTCAAGGATATTAATCATGCATTGTTTGTCGATGACTCTCTTCTGTTGGGTCCTGCCTCTGTTCACTCTGCCTCCAGGTTCAAAAAAGTTTTGGATGACTTCTGTTGGACTTCAGGCAGTAAATTAAATGATGGGAAATGGAACTTCTATGGTTGGAATATCTCCAACAACAATCTCTCCTCAATATCTAGATGTCTAGGCTTTGCTGGATCTGCTAATTGGAATTATTTCAACTTTTTGGGCCTTCCTATCTTCCAAAGGGGTCCCTCTGGCAAACATTGGATCCCAATGGTTGGGAAATTCAAGAATAAAATCCAGTATTGGGGTTTCTCATGGCTAAGTCTTGCTGGGAAGATAGTTCTTATTAAATATGTTTTGACTAACCTACCTATTTTCCAATTGTCAGTCATGTTGGCACCCATCAGCATTCTCAAGAAGATGGAGGAGTGGATTCGTAGGTTTTCCTGGAAGGGTGGAAAGCAGAATGATAGGAAGATCCCCCTAGTCAGTTGGGACAAAGTTTCTAAACCTATACTAGAAGGAGGTCTAAACTCCAAGGACCTGCAGACTCATAATATCGCTATGGGGGCTAAGATTATGTGGAGACAAATAGCCCCAAAACCTGGCTAGGCTCAAAAGCCGCTATGGAAGAATTATTTCAGGGTTCGTAGGTTACGAAGCTTGGATGACCCTACTCCCACCATTAAAGGATCTCAAATTCATAAGCTATGTATGCAGGCCTTACCTTTGATATAGAAGCATTCCTTTTGGATCTCGGGTAATGACAAGCTCATCAATATCTGGAATGAAAAAATTATAAACAAAGAACCATTAGGTGGTGTCCAAGAGCTTGCTGAGCTTCAAAGTTGGATGTTGAATAATGACATTAAAACATTGTGGGATATTTCTATTTGGAAGGGCAATGCATATGCAGGCTAGAAGAAGCCTCAAATTCTTATCGCTCTTTATTAAGTGTGGTCCTTCCTATTGGCTGAAAGGAATGGACACGATTAATACCGGGAAACAAGATAAGAGAGGTCGGGGCTCTTAGACTAGTTTTTACACAGTTATGCAAGGCTATGCACAACTCAAAAAAATTCCTCCTGTTCCTTGCTGCCGTGCTATTTGGAGAGGTATTTGGAGACAGAAGTGTGTGCCAAAAATTGACTTCTTGAACTGGTTATTGTGCCACAACATCATTCTAACAGATGGCAGACTTAAGAAGAAAGGCTTCCTTGGCCCTTCCACATGCGCCCTTTGCTTGGAAAATGAGGAAAATGCCTCTCACTTATTAATCGAATGTAGGTTCGCCAAAAGTATATGGGAAGAGGTGATTTCCCCGTGGGGATCTACAATTACTCTACCCAACACCATTTCTGGCTTCTTTATCGATTGGGCTCACCTCTATCCTGGGATGTTCCTGAAGAACAAATGGTTCAAGGCAGCTTGGCTAGCCTATCCAAAATAAATCTTCTAGCACATCTGGATTGAGCACAATCACAAAATTTTTCAAGAGAAAGTGCAGAATTATAAGTTACTATTGACAAAAGCCAATGGCTTGCTCAAGGAGTATTTTGGTGAGAAGTTTGGGAAGTTGGATAATAAAAATCTAAGTCCAGAAGACTTGGCATGGGGGAGTGTGCTTGGTCTTCAATATTCTGATGGTGAGAGATAGAACAGCACTTGGAAAGTCTGGTAGATTATGCTTGCTGAGGAAGAATTCCACATGTGGCTCCAAACGCGTGCTAGCTCCTCTTTGTTTTTTGACAAGGCTTCCGAAGGTAATCTGGGGATTGCTGGGACTGGAGGTGTCATCAGGAATGCAGATGGCAGCATTGAGCATACGTATGCCTGGCGCTTGGGTCATAGCACCAACATGCAAGAAAAGGCTATGACACTGTTGAAAGGCCTTAAGCACTTAGAGGATCTTGGCATTGAGAAATTCATTATTCTTGGTGACTCCCAATCCTTGTTTAGAATCCTCGTGGATAACACGTCCCCTCATGATTTCTGGCTAGCAAGAGTGGTTACCAGAATAAGAAAGCTAGTAGGATTCTTCCTTCAGGTCAACTTTTTCATGTTCTTCGATAGAATAACAAGGAAGTGGAAGCAAAAGCTAATAAATCTATCCTCCTCCCTATTGGCGCTCAGATAAGGGACGAGGTTGAAGATTGGGATCTGATCCCTTGATTTTGTTTCTCATGTTCCACTATCTTTTACTTCACCAATTTGTCTATATCCACAAGCTTGGGAGAATTCTGGAAATTGACTCATCTGATGGTATTAAGAAGATCTAGAACATTAGGAATATGGTAATAGGTTATTTATTTGTTGAGGACAATCGGTCCTTCGGCTATCTGAATGTAATTTACTAGCTAGTTTTGCCAATCTGTTAATACAAATTATAACAGTTTTTCGTAATATATATATATATTATATATATATTATATATATATATATATATATATATATATATATATATAATTATATATATATATATATATATATATATATATATCTATAGATATAGAATATATATATATAGATAAAAGTAGAAACAATAAACTTGGAAAAGCCCATAAATATATAAATATCAAGTGAATTAGAATGAAATTTTAACCATTTAAAATTGTAATTTTATATTTTATTTTAAAAAAATTTCAAAACAAAAAATTGATAATAATAAAGAAATTATTAAATATATTGCTATTTTATTTAATTTTATAGATATTATATACAATAATACATGAAAAATGTAATATAATTTCAAAAATTGTAATTTATAACTTTAAAATTAATAATAAAAAAATATTAACATACCAAATTCTTTATTATTATTAAAATTTGTAGATATTTATTTTCATTTTAATGGATAATATTTAATATATAATGGAAAGTATAAATTTGGAAAGGGCTACCCATATTATAAATATTAAGTGCATTATAATGTAATTTGAACCATTTAAATTTACGATTTTATATTTTTAATTTAAAATAAAAAATAAAATTAAAACATATAATTAATTAAATTTATGATTTTACATTTCTAATTAAAAAAAATTCAAAACATAGAATTAATTGAAAACATTTTTTTTTTTAAATAATATGTAATCTTATTCTCAAATATAATAAGCAATATAAAATTTATTAGTTTGATAATGTACAATTGGGGAAAATGGTTACAATTGTTTATTTTCTCCTAACTCTTCACAAAATGAATAACCTAGTGTGAACGCAAATCAAGATCAATTATTTTATAAAAGCTTAAAATAAATTTAAATAATAATAAAAATTTCCTTAACATTTAAGGAAATATAAGAAATTTCTCTTTCTCAGATATTATTGAATTTGACCCAGGTTGCTATTTTTAGGGAAAAAAGATGCTTTAACAACATAAGGAAATGGAAATCAAATGAGCAAAGGAAATGCAAAGACAAATGATGTTTATAATAATGATATTCACAAAAGAAAGAGGATTGAAAGGGGTGCAACCTTAGAGGAAACAATAACTAAAGAATAACTATAAAGAGAATGAATGCTCAACAGAAAAACAGAGACAGAAAAACAGAGACAGCTCAATACGATCATCAATACAAAGTCCCAAGGAAAGTAAGCATGAAAGGTGCAACTCTCTACCCAAATTGTGATACATGGAAACAAAAGGAGTTTGGCTCACCAGATAAGAATGCATAGGAACAATTTTCTTACAGACAATTGAAAGCACTAGAGTGTCTTCTCACCACAGCAAATCCATTAATGCAAGTTTGTGCAAAGGTCATATCTATTACAATGGCTCTGAAGAAGTTAATTCCTCATGTTTATCATACTTGCTATATGATCTCATTGAGAGATTTGCATCAGGAAAACCATACCTTCCTTAACCTAGAATGTAGATGGATTGATTTTGTTGTCCCTGCTTCATTTCTCATCCTAGAATCCACTTTCAAGGAGACGAGGTTGCTCTTTGTGAGCCCCTTGTAAAGACCTAGGCTCAGATATCCCAATGTTTTGACCACACTATATTAAAGCTTCTTTCATCTACCGTGTTGATCATATGTTCAAAGTAAAAACTCAAAATACTAATGGAAGACACACAATCCTCATGCATGGGAGACATAACATATACATTTTCTTGGAAAGTCTCTTTCCCTGACATTCTTACAGTATTCCTCATCCTAAAAGAACACATTTCATTCTTACATTCTTCCTCATCCAGAAAGAACGCATGCCTCCATAGCTGGAATTCAATAAAACCAACCTAAGAAGCTAATGATCTTGAAATATGTGAGATTTTGTGTCAAGATAGAGGTGTTGTGGCATAAGTGGAAGGAAGGAATTTTATTTATTTATTTGAAGATAGAGTATAGTAAGAAACATGAAATCTCATTACCCACTAGTTTAAATCAATGTTCACTCCAAATGAGAATAGGTGTCCTTCAAATCACATTATACACTTTTTTGAATCATCACTACAATGAGCCACGGTATACGAATTGTAAGGATACCCAAACAACAGCCATTAGCTAAAATTCGTCAATTTTCATTGCAAATGAGATAATATGTCCTTCAAATCACATTATCCACTTTTCTTAATCATAACTGTGATGAGCCACGGTATATGAATTGTAGGGATACCCAAAGAGAAGCCAGTAGCTAAAATTCACTGTGTTGGAACTACAAGGAATGGATTCAATGGAGATCAAAACCTTATGTTGTGTTTTTCTAAGAGGAAGAGGTCCCAAGAAATTAAATTTTTCCTGGAGATAGGGACAAGCAACTAATAACAAGCGGAAGCACTAACAATGTATCAAGGAGTTAGGTTCCTCAAGGACATTCTGTAAAAGGATGTATTTATTGTTGAGGACTCCAACATAATCACAAGATCACTGAAGCAGGAAAGAGCTCCCTCCTCCTAAGCCCTGGCATGCATCAAATGGTCTTGTTACTCAATGCATTTAAATAAGTCTACTATTTTCTAGTTAGAAAAATATTCAACTCCTAAGTCAATCAAATGGCTAAGAAAGTAGTTTCAGTTGAAGACTCCAACATAATCACAAGATCAGTGAAGCAGGAAAGAGCTCCCTCCTCCTAAGCCCTGACATGCATCTATCATAAAATGGTCCTGCTACTTAACGCATTTAAATAAGTCCACTATTTTCAAGTTAGAAAACAATTCAACTCCCAAGTCAATCAGATGGCTAAGCAAGAAATTTCAGAAGATAGAGGAACCCTCTAAGTATGTATCGAGGGGAGGAAAATACCTTTACAAAGTCCAAAGGGGAGGAAGCATGAAAGGTGGCACTCTCTACCCAAATTGTGATAAATGGAAACAAAAGGAGTTTGGCTCACCAAATAAGAAGGCACAAGGGTAGTTTTCTTATAGACAATTTAAACCACTAGAGTGTCTTCTCACCACAACAAAGCCATTAATGCCAGTTTGTGCAAAGGTCCTATTTATTAAAATGGCTTGGAAGAAGTTAATTCCTCATGTTTATCATACTTGCTATATGATCTCATCGAGAGATTTGCATCAGGCAAACCATACCTTCCTTAACCTAGAATGTGGATGGATTGATTTTGTTCTCCCTGCTTCATTTCTCATCCTAGAATCCTCTTTCAAGGAGATGAGGTTGCTCTTTACGAGCTCCTTGTAAATACTTGGGCTTAGATATCCCAATGTTTTGACCACGCTATATTAAATGTTCTTTGATCTACCCTGCTAATCATATTCCATGTACAAACTCAAAATACTTATGGAAGTCACACGATCCTCATGCATGGGAGACATAACATATACATTTTCTTCGAGAGTTTCTTTCCTTGTCATTCTTACGGTCTTCCTCGTGCTGAAAGAATGGATGTCATTCTTACATTCTTCCTCATGCTGAAAGAATGCATGTCATTCTTACATTCTTCCTCATGTTGAAAGAACGCATGCCTCCATAGCAGGAATTCCATAAAAGAAACCTAAGAAGAAAATGATATTGAAATATGTGTGAGTCTGTGCCAAGCTAGAGCTGTTCTGGTAGAAATGGAATGAAAGCATTGTGTTTAAACTTTGAAGACAGAGTTGTACAATAAGCAACATGAAATCTCATTACCCTCTTGTCTAAATCAATGTTCACTGCAAATGAGCTAAGGTATCTTTGAAATCACATTATCCACTTGTCTGATTCATCACTGAAATGAGCGAGGTATACGAATTTAAGGGATTCCCAAATGGCAGCCATTAACTAAAATTCTTTATGTCAACACCATGGAAATAGAGGGGATGTATTCAATGGACATCATTACTTTAATTTGTAGGGAAAAAAACTTGTTACAAGATGACTAATGAGAAAATCATGCATTTTCAATGCAACTATAAAAATGACTACTTGAACTGATGATCTATATCAGTATATGTCAAACAAAAAATAAACTTAGACCACTTTAGTGCACTCCTAAGAAAACAATTATTGTAGGAAAACAAATTTGCAACTAACCAACCAATGTGAAATGAATTTTCAATGAAATTATCAAATGTACTATAGAAATTGATGATATATATACCAAGAACAAGAGCATTTATCAACCAGAATTAAGACATCACATTTGTAAAATGCCAGCCATTGTACAATCAGCTATATCAGATGTTCTCTGTTTAAAGAAGTGAAATCTCATTACCGACTAGTTTAAATCAATGTTCACTGCAAATGAGATAAGGTGTCCTTCAAATCACATTAGACACTTATCTGAATCATCACTACAATGAGGAACGATATACAAATTTTGGGGATACCCAAAGAGTAGCCAGTAGCTAAAATTATTCAATGTTCACTAAAATACTTGACCTACTCTCTCATCTACAAATTATCATCAATGCATTGATGGAACATTTGTTGCATGACCTCAAAACAATCTTATGGTTGGCTTGGACAGGGAAATTGTTGTTTATCCATGGTTAATGTAATGTAATTGATTCATACAACTTCTTCCTTTTACTTCTTTTGTTGCAATCTGACAATTTCCTTCCTTGTTCACTTCCATTTAATATTTGATTCCATAAGAACATTATGGAGTAGTGGAAATACCTAATTATCTAATGCCTTTATTGTGTCATGTGTTGTTATAGTTGGTTTATGGTTGAAGACCCTTTGGCCTTTCTAGTTTGTCCTTGTGTGTTTCGTCATGGTCTCTCTTTGATGATCTTGACACTAGAGTTTGTGTTGTTGTTCAGGTCAATTATACTAAGTATTTTGACTACTTTGGAATACCATTCAACTATTCATCTTTTGATTATTTTTGTTGCTGCTTTAGTAGGATGTTTGGTGCATAAAATTCATATAACTCTTCATTAATATTGATGTTTATTCCTAATTTATTTGACTATGTATGTTCAATTGAAACATTTTGGGCTTGCACTTCCATTCCTATCGTGGGATTTGTTGCTAAGTGAATTCTTCTTCTACTAATGTTGATTGAACCAATGGAGAGTCAGTTGTCAAGTTGAGTGTAACTTGTGACTACTTCATTCTAGGCTTCTTAATTCCACTTTATTGTCCCATAGTGGAAACTGTTGTGAATTCTACTATAAGCTCCATCGGTTGGGTGGTGCCCTACCCTTGTTGAGCATATTGTCTCTCCTTCTCGCTCGGAAATCATTTTCTATTTTACCATTTCAATAAATATTTCCTTGGCCTACCCATGTGTTTCTAGAATCTATGGTCTAACATATGAGCCCATAAAGTATTTTTCTCTGGTATGTCGTCAAGTCAACTTACCTTTTACAACTAATTCTTCCAGTACATGTTTAGCTATATCATTCAATTTATTCTAAAATTTTGGATCATCTAATGTAGTGTCTTGTAGAACTTCTTGCCAATTTATACCCATTGACTATGGTTGGTTGGATGTAGGGTTTGTTGATTACCCTATCATCCTTTTTACAACCAATTGTATAGGGATCAGTAAGTTGAATTTAAGGGGAACTGTATAAACTTCATCCTCCCCTTATTCTTCATTCTCCCCATCATTTGAAGGGACAATTATGCTCGTTGATAATTGTAAGACTACCTCTGGGACTGGAAAAACAATGCTAGTTTGTCAACTTATTTGATCAAAGGTCTCTAGATCATATAGTTGGTAGGAGAGATCCTTTGGGTAGAAATCATTGGAATTGACGTATAAGACTATCGTCATATCCAAAATGAGTTGTATATGTGATTTAATTAGCAGGTATCAATGGACCTATTCTAGAACTCAACATCTATGAGTGACATTTTTCAAGTTTATGAGCCAATTTTGAAACATTTCTTTTGAGCTTAAGGAATTTTTCATGCTTGACCAGTTGCTGGTGAAAAATTCAGAATTTTTCATTGCTGTGATGATTGTGTTTGTGAATGAGATCTCTCTGACAAGAGTTTCCTATGACATATCTAACCAAATTATTAAGGAGGGGAATTTGATTAGCTTACCATAGTTTTTACTTTTCTTATAGTTTGTCTTCTCAGTATCCATGAGATGGTCTACCCAATTATACTACTTCCCTAACTTGACAATTTATCTGATGGCTTCTAGTGTGCCCAACATAACATCCAACACCCAACTCACTGGAGTGAGAGAAATAAATTATAATGCAAGCCCACCTAATCTATGGGTATATGACTTGTCCAATGATGGGTCCTTCAAAATTATTTGCAGTCATTTCTTTTGTAAACTCCCCTAGCCATGCATTGGACTCGATCATCCTTAGGATTTTTCTCCTTTATGTGGTAGGCTAGTAATTTTATGAATTGTGGTTGCCATGATGGCTAGAGGACTTTCTAGCCACAACATTCCATTGTGAAACTCACTGAAAATGAATTTTGCAGCTTCCTCATTCATTCACTGAAAGTATGCAACCAAGGGGGCACCTAAACAATCATGATTTCCCATAAACTAAAGTCACTTTGTCTTTACACATCATTTCTTATTGACCTATTTCTATTTATTAAATAGGGCCAAATGCTTGTCCATATGTTTCTTCAACCTTGGCTTGTCAAATACTGTTGAGGTGAACCTTAAGCTCTATAGTTGTAGGTTTATCGAATCCAATTTTTTTTCTTGGCTCCACCAAGGTATCCTTAGCCTAGGCCTATGCTTTTCTTTGCAATATCTTAAACTATTCTTTGAATTCCTTTCCTTTCAGACAATATAGCAAGACGAAGTTATAAAAGGCAAGGTTCAACAACTCATAAAGCTTAGGGAGCTCTGGAATTTCAATGGTTGAATTCTTAAACAAAAAGATGTGTGGAAATGATAAAGTCGACAACATTGATAAGAAATTTTGTGAGTGCATATCATTAAAAATTTATTTGATCAATCTATTTGTGCTTGAATCAACACCTTCATTGGTGTTCAATTCTAGCTCATGTAGAGCATGTGGGAATGCCATCATGGCGCTTTTGACATTTTAATACTTTAATTAATTGGCAAAGTCACTGGTGCCAAAAATTGTGTCAATGCTCAAAATTCTAACAGGACAAGGTGTCCTTCAAATCAGATTATACACTTGTCTAAGTCATCGCTGCAATGAGCCACGGTATATGAATTATAGGGATGCCCAAAGAGAAGCTAGTAGCTAAAATTCTTTATGGCAACACAATGGAACTATATGGAATGTATTCAATGGAGATCAAGTCCTTGAGTTGTGTTTTTCTAAGTGGAAGAGGTCCCTAGAAATTAAAATTTTCCTGGAGATAGGGACAATCAACTAATAACAAGTGGAAGCACAAACAATGTATCAAGGAGTCAAGTTCCTAAAGAAAATTGTACAAAGGGATGTAGTTATTGTTGAGGACTCCAACATAATCACAAGATCAGTGAAGCAGTAAAGAGATTGCTCCTCCTAAGCCCTAGCATGCATCTATCATAAAATTGTCCTGCTACTCAGTGCATCTAAATAAGTACACCATTTTTAGGATAGAAAAAGATTCAACTCCCAAGTCAATCAGATGACTCAACAAGGAGTTTCAGAAGATAAAGAACCCTCTAAGTATCTATCGAGGGGGAGGAAAATCCCTCTATAGCTCAATACCATCATCAATACAAAGTTTGAAGGGGAGGAAGCATGATAGGTGGGCACTCTCTACCCAAATTATGATACATGGAAACAAAAGGAGTTTGGCTCACCAAATAAGAAGGCACAGGGACAGTTTGCTTACAGATATTTGAAACCACTAGAGCATCTTCTCACCATAGCAAAGCCATTAATTCTAGTTTGTACAAAGGTCCTATCTATTACAATGGCTTGGAAGAAGTTAATTACTCATGCTTATCATACTTGCTATATGATCTCATCGAGAGATTTGCATCAGACAAACCATAATCCTAGGTTATTGTTGAGGACTCCAACATAGTCACAAGATTAATGAAGTAGTAAAGAGATCCCTCCTCCTAAGCCTCGGCATGCATTTATCATAAAATGGTCCTGCTACTCAATGCAATTAAATAAGTACACTATTTTCAGGTTAGAAAAAGATTCAATTCCCAAGTCAATCCAATGGATAAGCAAGCAGTTTAAGAACACAAAGGAACCCTTTGAGTATGTATCGACGGGGAGGAAAACCCCTTTATACCTCAATACCATCATCAATACAAATTCCCAAGGAGAGGAAGCATGAAAGGTGGAACTCTTTACCCAAATTGTGATAGATGAAAACAAAAGGAGTTTGGCTCACCAAACAAGAACGCATAGGGATAATTTGCTAACAAACAGTTGAAGCCACCAGAGTGTCTTCTCACCACAACAAAGCCATTAATGCTAGTTTGTGCAAAGGTAATATCTATTACAAGGGATTGGAAGAAGTTAATTCCTCATGCTCATCATACTTGCTATACGATCTCATCGAGAGATTTGCATCAGGAAAACCATACCTTCCTTAACCTAGAATGTGGATGGATTGATTTTGTTCTCCTTGCTTCATTTCTAGTCATAGAATTCTCTTTCAATGAGATGAGGTTGTGCTTTGTGAGCTCCTTATGAAGACCCAGGCTCAGATATCCCAATGTCTTTACCACACTATATTAAAGGGTCTTCCTCATTCTTACATTCTTCCTCATGTTGAAAGAACACATGCGTCCATAGCTAGAATTCCGTAAAACCTAACTAAGAAGCCAATGATCTTGAAACATGTGTGAGTCTGTGCCAAGCTAGAGGTGTTGTGGTAGAAATGGAAGGAAATCATTCCGTTTAAACTTTGAAGACAGAGTTGTAGAGTAAGCAACATGAAATCTCATTACCCACTTGTTTAAATCAATTTTCACTGCAAATGAGCTAAGGTATATTTGAAATCACATTATCCACTTGTCTAATTCATCACTGTGATGAGCCAAGGTATACGAATTCAAGGGATTCCCAAATAGAATCTAGTAACTAAACTTCTTTATGCCAACACTATGGAACTAGAGGGTGTTAGCCTCCTATACCAATAGGTTTCATCTTTCATGATTGTCTTGATTGAACTATGGAATATGTTCAAACCTTCTTTCTTGAGAAAAGGTGTTCCATATTCTTGAAAAACCAAAAAATCAAAAAAGTTAAAAAATGTAAAGAGGGTATACCCTAAAAGAAAAATCAAAGGGTAAGAAAAATATAGTGGTCAAAAGAAATGAACCCCAAGAAAAAATAGATGAAGGAAAGTGTGCAAATTCAAATGCCACTACTACTTCATTTTTGTAATAAAACAATTGTGTGCAGCTTGTCCAACCTTCGCCACAATTCATGAATAAGTCAAACTGTTTAAACTTGGCTTACTCATATTTCAATTTGATGTTATAGATTAGAGAATAAATATCTGACCAAACAGTTTAATCTTGGCAGATAAGTAGATAGTTAGAGTTAATAAAAGGCGCTCAACAGTTTAATCTGAGCCCTTGGATGTAATAAGGGTAGAATTAGATAGATTTTCGTTGTAAAAAGAAAAAATGTTGATGAGGGTTTGCAAGTCTAAATGCACCCTAATAAGGAAGAGAAAATGGTAGTATCAAGTAGATAGGGTAGGTAGATGGTGCTGCAAAGTGTTATCTGATGAATGATGTTGCTACATGTTTTTGATCCTTTACTTTCATCACAAGTACTAAAGCAGGAAATACGCTGGAAAATCACCACAAGCAAAGTCAAACTCATTAACCTCCCTCATCACTTGCCCCTCAAAAAGTTTTACTAATTTCCCGCAAAGTACTAAGGTATTTGGAGATCAAAGGGGCTCAAGGCATTTCCTTGACCTCTGGAGGGACCGGACCCTCGGCCTAATGATCAAAAAGACTAAGTACTTAAGATAATCCATCATTATAATCTTCCATCTTTAACTTTGTCCTAAGTAAAATCCTATTTTACTTAGGAAACTCATGCAAAATTCCATAAAAATCCCTCAAGATAACTTGCTATTCTAAGTTTAAGTGTTGAAGATAAAATATTGCAATTTACTTCAAAAGTTATCACTTTCTTAGATGTGCAAAAATATTTTGAGTTTCCTTGTCCTTTGCCATATTTAAATTTAACTCTATTATACTAAATCCCTAATAAAATACCTTATCCTAAGTATATAACTCCCTTTTTATAAATATC
>APFE030615594.1:0-15610 GCA_000404065.3 Pinus taeda | reverse complement strand
AGGTAAGATCGAGAACATTTGAATTCTTGTAAAATGATGTGTATCTAGAGAAGGATAGCTCTTATTTGGTTTGTTTGTCATTAGAGAGTCTTAGACTCCTAGGAAGGTTGGATTTGTCCGCAAATATAACTCATTCCGCGTGACACTTTCCTTATCTTATATTGACCTAGTGAGCTCATTGGAGGAAATCCTCCCACGATCATTCATAAATCATAAGTCTTGTATAGGCTCTTTATAGGTCTTTTTAGTGAAGCGGAAATCCTATTTCAAGTGACAAATAACCTTGCAAATCGTCTATAGAGAGCTTATATCACCTTGGAAGTCTTGACCTTAGGCATACTCATCATCATTGAATACTTGTAACCCTAGTTCTAGAAGTTCCTCCTAAGTCTTTCTTGGAGAGCCTTTAGCTTCTTTGAATCATTGAGACCTAATTGAGTCTCTCCTTGAATGGACCTAGTGGAATCACTCCACACAAATCATTGATCCTTTCTTTCTCAAGTTATTCCTATCCTACCGGGACACCTCCCATCAATGAAAGTCCAAAAAGAGCAGGGGACATTGACTGAGGTGACAGTGGCTCTTTGTCCCACTGTTTTCATTTACTCCAGTAGTTGTCCCATAGGTTCCCCTCCTAGGAATCTTGCTAGAGTGTTGGTCGACAAAAACATTTTTGGCGTTGTTACTAGGGAAAAATAGGTCAAAACCAAAATACTGACACCAACACTAACACTAACCAAAACCAAAATCAAAATCAAAGCCAAGTCCCTAAGCCTAAGAAGTGGAATGTTGTAACCTTCAAACGTATAGATTTTAGTGGAATTCCTTATGCTCCTCACACATTACTTGAGAACTATCTTGAATGGCTACTAAAGTTTAGAGGAAGTGTTGATCAAAATACTGAACTCCATGTAGAAGACTTATTTTAGGTAATGGACTCTTGAGGGATCGAAGATGAAGATGTAGTGATGATGTCATTTGCTTTAACATTTTAGGGAAATGTTAGGGATTGGTACTTTAGCCTTCCTCCATCTAGTATCATGAAGTATGACCTAATTAGATATATTTTTAAGAAAAGATGGACCATTGATGCTAATGGAGGTTATGTCATTGAAAACTTCTACCGCTTGAAAAAGAAAAGAGATGAAGATGTTAGAGATTTTATTCAGGTGTTTGATAGAATTTTTAGGGATATCCCTTATCACCTCAAACCCATTGATGCCCAAATCTTATAAAAGTTCATTAAAGTGACCAAAAGACAACTAACATATCAACTTAGAGATAAGAAGCCAAAAATCCTTGCCGAAGCAAAAGGAAAGTGTCATCGAAATTGAAGAAAATCTAAATGTTGTTCATATTGAAATTTTCGATGCCCCTAAGGTTAAGAGTGAAACTATAAATATAAGGCCAAGGACCAAGTTGAAGAAGTTGTTGTCACCATGTTCAATAAATTAGATAAGATATATGAATATATGAATGCTAGGGATAGGTTATACATGAGCAAATTCACTGCCCTTGAAAAGGGGAAAATATCCAACTTTAAACCGAAGAATAATAACAGATTATTTGTCAAAAAGAATCATGAGGAAGGTAGGCAAGATCAACCAACAAGCAATATGAAATCAAGACCATCACCAACTCCAACCTCTATAGTTTTGGTGTTTGGAATCGATTTGCAAGTAGTCCCACCCTTGTTCAAATCTCTGGAGGTGTCACCCATACACCCACAGTGTAGGAGGATACAATAAATATGAAAGAAAGTCCCATCACCAACTCAGGCCTATGGATTTTTAGTGTTTGGAATCGATTTTCAAGTAGTTTGACCCCTGTTCTAGCTCCCACTAATGATATGGAGCAAGAATACTCATTCTCCATTGAATATCAAAGTGATAGTGCTAGTGAGGAAAGTGAAGATGAGGAGGGTAGTGAGAAAATGAATCTAGTCAATGAATCCTAAGATTTAAACATCATTTTGGGTGGCACATATTCTCGTCCATAAATCAATGAGGTTAAACTTAAGGAAGAAAAAAAAGATACTATATTGAATGCGGAGACTAGTGGAGGATTTAAAGGATTACAATATTCTAGAAATAGTGACAAAGAATCTTCTTCAAGCTCTAAAACACCAAAAAAGTAGGATCTCCCTCCTAAGGAAACCCCAAATATGGATCCTCCTAAGAAGGGCCACATCAAAAAGGACCCTCCTAGCGGGGGAGCCCAAGCACAGATCCAAAGGTAAAGAAACTGAATTAGAGATTGATGTGGGCACTATTGTGAGTAACATGAGCCTGCAGGTTTTCCAAAAAGTGATTATGAATATTTAATCCCAAAGATTGCAAGTGAATAAAGATTTAGGGCTTGATGAAAAGTACCCACCTATAATGTTGCAAAACATCCATTTCACTAAAAAAAATCCTAGTCATGAACAGTTCTTTTTTACTTTGACCATAAATGACCTCCTCCTCCAAAATTGTATGTTGGATTCAGGGGCTTCCACCAATATCATGCCATTAAAGGTCATGAAATAACTCAAGTTAAGTATCACCCAAAAGTATAAGAATGTGTGCCTTTGACTTTAGATCCATTCTCGTTGAATGCTTCATCAAGGACCTCAAAGTAGCTTTGTCTATGAATGAAGAAATATCATTTCTTATGGATGTTGTGGTTATTGATATACCTAACATGTGGGGAATGTTGTTGTCTAGAAAGTGAGGTGCCACTATAGGTGGTCAACTTCTTTACAAGGAGCTTCAATTTCAAACTCATGTTGAGTAACTTGGCCTTCTTCCTTATCCTGATAGGTGGCCTAAATCCAAATATCCTAGCCCATCCTTCCCTCCCAAGAGGTCCATATCCTTAAAATACCTAACCCTGAAGAAGAAAAAACTAAGAAGAAATGTGTTCAAAAACCTTAAAAGGAGTTTAAGGTTGGGCAAATAGTGTTGGTAGATAAAAACATGGTGTGTATCAAGATCCATGGTAAGATTGGTGAGGGATACTACTACATTGCAATGCTTGATGATGAGCTTTGGCCTAACCCCATCAAACCTAGTCATATCACGCCTTTCCTTGATAATTGACATTGTATATTATATGCATGTTAGAGTAGAAATGCATTGCATATTGATTTTTGCATAGATAACATCATCATGTCATTTTATCATGCTAAAATATATTCATTTAGATTAAAACCTTCATTTTAGAATAGATTTTATTTTTATGTATGGTTTTATTATTTGATGAAAACCTTGGTGATAAAAACACACACAGGAAAGATGCTTCCAATAATTGTTTGTGATGTGCAGGATACAGGTCTGTAATCCCAGAGGATTTTTGGTTTTCTCATGACCTCCCCATTCGAGTACATGGTTCATGCACTCTACAGAGAGCTCATGTCCCAATCAGAGCCAGATGTTACCCACCACCAATGGGTGACCCAATAGGAGAAATTTTCTCCTACATTTGTCTCCAATCGGCAACCAACAACCCCTAATAGCCACCACTATAGCTGATACATTTTTTCAGTTGATACCTACTCCCTTAGCCTTTCATATGTCCCCTCACCCATCTCTCGAGAGTGTATGTTTGAAGGTAGGCCATCAAATCCTAAAGGTATGTCTTTCATTTTGAAATCACGTGCTTATGCTTGTTTTTCCTTGGGCACACTTGGGTATGGATTATTGGGTGCCTTGGATCAACACTAATACCGTGGGATCCCCCCTATTGGCTTATAGCTTTAGGATGGGCACTACTTGGGAAACCTTGATTGTGGTAGCACAATCATGTTTTCCATTTCATATTTTTCACTCCCCTCCGCACACTACATGCCCTATTTCATCATATTCCCTCTTTGGGTCCATAAGAATCTGGTACTCCCCCTCCCCTTCTCCACATGTCTAGGTCAGGCCTATAATGTTGCCTTGAAAGTTGATGTAGCTAAAAAAAGTGATAAAAGCATATCATGCCCACATACAAAAGGAAATAATACCACAAAATGCAAAAGATGGTCGAGACAATAAAATATTAGCATGTGGGGAAAAGCCAAACATGAACTCTATCCCTTATCACTCTGGCCATCACCCTGGTTCGTTGGGCCTCCACGAGTGCCCCCCCCCCCCCAACCTGCATCATTAAGAAACGCATGCATATCCTAACCCCTGGTGGGAAATGAACTACCCCACCTTCAGCGTGTAACAACTTCTTATATCATACACAGCATTCTCTCATCCCCTAGAGCCCCGAGCAATATAATAAAAGAAAAATCAAGAAAAGGCGAAAGTAAAGTGTAAAAGGGTGGAAAAGCAAAGGTCAGGGTAACTCATGTACCATGATTGCTCCCTCCTACATCTATACACCCAAATATGTGGACATCCCTCGTCATTACCACCCTTGAGCCCATGGAATTTGGCCTTGAGACCCTTGCGTCCTTATCCACCTCATCATTATTCACATGACCCCTATCACTTGAAGGATGTACCTTAGACATGTATTTCCCTTTAGGGGTTGGAACACCTAATATGGTTGTTTATTAGCCACTCCTACTTAGGGAGGTAACACCATTACATGCTCAAAGTCCCAAATTTGGAAGATAAACCCATTATGAAGTCTCATTTGTGCCCTAGACTAACAAGCTTGGTTCACTTAAAAACAATAATGAATTATTGTACCTGAAGGTAAGGAGACACATTGAATCGTACATGTAATTGGCAAGTGGTTTCATCACAGATTAGGCAACTTAACTGGGTCCCAATCCTACCAGAGGATCATATTGGGGATGCATTAAGATCCATTGGACCCCATCATGTGATATGGCATTATCTCATCTTATGGGTGGTGCCCTCATCACCTTCAATAGCTTCTTCATTGCCCCACATTATATGCGAGATGATGCACTTGGATCAACAGTGCCCCCAACTGGCTTACTAGTATTTACAAGGTTTGGAAGTTTATCCGAGGCCAAAGGAGGTTTGTCTCATCCTTGATACATGGGAGGGTTAGCACCATATTCAGTGCCCTCATTTGGAGTTGCCTATAGGCTTATATTTCATGAAGAGACCCATGAGACCAGTATTTGTGCACCAGAACCACATTTGAGCACCACATGATTATTTACATGGAGATTAAGGGGGAAACCTCTTTTCTATCATTAATGGATCCCTCTCCCACACTATGGCACCTTGAGGACTCAACTTGGCCTTCCAATGACCCTTATAAATCATGATTTCATCATTTTCGCTCACTTATTGATGGATTTTTCATCAATTATGAGCTACTTGGTGGGCTTGTCACCAAAGATTTTTTATTTTCACATTGTCTTATAATTATAGGGGCTATTAGGATAATTCAAATTAGGAAAAGGATCATATAAATAGAGAGGACTCTCATTATGAGAGACCGTCATCATCATCACTTGGAAATCTCTTGTAAAATAATTTCACACTTCTTCTTGGACGAATTGAATGTTCTTTGATGCATTTCAATATCTTTGGGAGATAATTTCAATGTCTCTCGGAAATACTTATTTTAATGGTTGGATATATCTCTTGTCATTTTGTAAGTGATATCTTGTTGAAATTTTGCTGGAATAATGTCTAATGTGTGGAATTATTGCAACTAGCTAGATCTTTTGTGCCCTGATTTTGTTAAATATTGTTCTAAAGGATTGTTTGATTGCAAATTTCACATGTTACTTATTGAATGGAAATATATGAATGTTCCTAGTGGATGGGATTTTATTAGTCTTCTGTGAGAATCCATAGATATTGAGTAGGTAATTGTTGAAAAGTGTTTTCTTGGGCATCACTTTTTAGCCTCCTTGAAGATGATTTTAGTGAATCATCATTGACTCCATAGCGGAGGGAAGTAGGCACTAGTCCAAGCAAAATTGGTAGTCAACCTCTTTTCCCTTCTCAAAAATTTTGAGCCCCTTGTCTTAGACAGACTAGCTAGGGCACCCTATGAAATTACTTAGAGGGGATATTTTCCAAATCTGTTTGGACAAGAATCTGTGTTGGTGTCTCCTCTAGAGGATTTCAAAGTTTGTTGGAATTATCACGGTTAGTTCTCGTGAAAACTTGTACCCTAGTTGTGTCCTTAAAATCCTTTCTTGAGAATGTTGGATTCGGTGGTCTTCTTAAGGGTCATTTGAACATAGTATTCGAAGGAATAAATCATTCTAGACCCTTTTCCTATCCTATCTTGACCTAGTGAGCTCATTGGAGGAAATCCTACCACTATCATTCATAAAACCTAGGTCTTTTACAGGCTCTTTCTAGGTCTTTCTAGTGAAGTCAAAATCCTATTGCAAGTGATAAATCACCTTGGAAAGCTTCTATAAAGATATTATATCACCTTTGAAGTCTTGAACTTAGGCATACTCATCATCATTGAATACTTGTAACCATAGGTCTATAATTTCCTCCTAAGTCTTTCTTTGAGAGCCTTTAGCTTATTTGAAGCATTGATCCCTAATCAAGTGTCTCCTTGAATGGGCCTAGCAGAATCACTCCACACAGATCATTGATCCTTTCTTTCTCAAGTGATTCAAACCTACCGAGACTTCTCCCACTGGTGAAATTTTGTAAAGAATAGGGGACACTAACTAAGGTGACAATGGGTCTTTGTCCCATTGTTGTCACTTGGTCTAGTAGTTGTCCCATGGTTTCCCCTCCTAGCACCCCTGCTAGATTATGTGGGAAAAAAACCTACTTTGATACCATATGATCTATATACTACCATAAATATTCCAATCGACAATTCGTCACAACAGATCTAATAAAATTATACATAAAAATTAGAAATCTACATTGTGATAGTTTATTTCTCTTGATAATTTTGGATCTATTAATTATTGTTCATTGTATATGTATGTAAATTATAATTATTAAGAAAATAGATAACAACAAAATAAAACTCACAGACCACGTTTGGCACAAGATATAACCTACGAAACCCTTGCGGGAGAAAACCCTGCTGGAAGGTGAGGTCGCTCTACTTTCTTTCTTTGAACAAAAAATGGTCACGAGTACAAAGAAGTAAGGCTTGTAGCCAATGGCATACTACAATGCACAAATTCTCCTTCTGTGCTCTTTCTCTATCCCTCACGACAACTCTACTCATCTAGGGAACAAATGCACTCAAAAGTAATGGAACCCCTTTTCCTCCCAATTCCCTGGTTATAACACAGCCTGGTAGCCTACTAATGGTTCGGTTTGACTCCCTCATCTCTTAAAAAGAGTTACAATATGGACCCTTATAGAGCCTTATTCATCATTATCATGTGGCTATGCCCTTTTATTTGAGTAATGGGGGTTGGCATGGAATTCTCTCGAATTATGGTGGTCAAAATAGGAAGGTAAAATTTTGAATGGCATAACTTTTGCAAACAAACTCTAATTGAGGTGATTCTTGCGTCGCTGGAAAGATATTTGTGTGTAGAATAGAAAATAAATAAATAAATAAATAAAATCAAAAAATAAATAAATAAATAAAAAGTATTTCCTGAAAGTGTTGAAGTTTCTAAGTTTACTTAATTTAGAAACCCCTTCATGCACTTTTTCTGATTTATTCCTACCTCCTTGTTATTTTTCTTTAACAAGTTATTTACAAAGTAAATACTGAAAATAAACACAAGTCCATTCTCAACATATTATAGATCATCAATTAAAAGAAACAAGAACAAACACACCAAATGACACCATTATTTTTGGACCAATGTCCGTGAAAAAACCCAATGCGGGAAAACCAGTGCAATTAACTGAGGGTTTTCTTATTAATCAATATCATAGTACAATTTGGGTGTTGAAACTGGCCTACCCAATAGATAATTTCATTGGAATCAATACCTCCTAGTTTCTGACAAATATTCTGGCTGAAACCCCAGATAATCCTTCCAGCAGATACTTAGCATAAATCTGCCCCTAAAACCCCAGCGTCAGCCTCTCTCTGGACTATGTCAGCCCCTCTCTACCTCATGATGGCTCTATGTCACCCTGAATGGGTCTGTTTCAACCCTGAGAGGCCCTACGTCAGCCCTCTAGCCCTCTGCGTCAACAACGTTGGCCTCTCTGAGGCTCTGCGCAGCTCCCGTCTGCCTCTGCATGGCCCTACGTGGGCCCTGGCTGGCTCTGCATCACTCTCATTAGCTATTACGCTACTCTCCTAACACTATCTCTGCCTCTATATCTCTCTATACTCAAATTCCCCTCAGCTGCATCTCCTGATCACTAATTCTATCTCTCTTAGCAAACCTCGCTCTAGAGAATAGAATGACTGATCACTCTGGTGTGTTCTCCAAGTGACCCCCAAGCCTCCTCTTATACTTTTCCTGTTGACATATCAACGACCGATATTAAGTCCATAATCAACAAATAAGACTAGATCTAGCTTGATCCATGTCTTTTGGACCATTCTAAGACAGATTCATATTAATACACATTAATATTTTATTTTCCCAAAGTTTAGACTTAGGGACTTGTTGAAGCCCTGAAAATCAGGTCTACAATAATGGGGATACCCACCCAATCTGGACCTTGGTTAGCAGCTCCTTTTCCATTTGGTATAGTGGGTCTGATTGGGGATATGGGACCAGTTTCCTAATATATGTGTATGTGTGTTGAGAATTGATATTTCCTTTCTAAAAGTTCCTA
Organism: Pinus taeda; assembly: GCA_000404065.3. NCBI lineage: Eukaryota > Viridiplantae > Streptophyta > Pinopsida > Pinales > Pinaceae > Pinus > Pinus taeda. The sequence goes on along the minus strand of APFE030615594.1, from coordinate 6,962 downwards.
AGTGAAATGTTTTTATTCTAAATCTAATCTAATAACATGCAATTGTATTCTAATAGATAGAAATATCTAATTCTAAACTAACCCGGGATTTAATCTTTCTGTTATGCGATCTAAAATGATTTCAAATAACAATTGGTAATAAATATCATTCAATTGCTATGAGGAAAGAATTCAATGAAGATAAACCACTTCGTATAAAAAGTTAGACGAAACAGTTGTGAAAAACATATCGCATAATAAGCTACTCATATATTAAGCATAAATAAATAGCTATCACTGTACAGAAGTGCCAAATGATAACTCAAGCATTCACGCATTCATACATAAATAACTGAACATGAATATCACTTTAACACATAGGAAAAAATAGTTAAGAGATAAAAGTACCATTTATAACTAGTTCTACTCATGAACTTCAAACAATAATGATTTATCTTTTCTTAATCCAATATCCACTAAGAGTACAAAAGTGCAACATCAATAGTAGATATTAAATGCAGATATTAATAAATCTTGTTCCATTCATTCATCAAAACCTCCTCGGAGGGTGCAAAAGTGCATGTTTCTGGACAAAGTTTTTTTGACAAATTTCAGGACCCTTCTCTAAATGCATGAGAAGGGTTTAAATACTACTAAATAAATCTAAAAATAATTTATTACAAAAATGTAGGATGTGGTTTAAATGACCGTCCTCATTTTAGGCAAAAATAAAGCAAAATTAACACTAAAATTGAATCTAAAACTAACTATCTGTGTATATGTTCCTTGAAATCGCATGCATTCAGCATCTGCTTGAGGAGAGTTGGATGGCCGACTTCCAACTTTAGCTGTCCTGTGAAAAAGGAATCGGCAAGAGCTGGCGCCATCTTCTCGGCAGAATTAATGATGCATTTGAGAGTCATGCACTGGATGTGTGTTTTTACTAGATACGCCCAGTAAGAATCCCAATTCAACTTAGTTAATCTTTTGATTGATTCTGCCTTTTCTTGAGCCTTCTACCTCCAACTTTTCTATGGATGTTGTACTTTTGGTAGATATCCTGGAGTGGTCACTGAGATTAGATTTGCCCTGTGTAAATTTTCATTGATGCAGTCAATTTCATTTTTTGCTGTTGTGGCTGCTTCTTCTGCCGCTTGTTCTTCTTTCCTGATCTGTGCATCCCATTTGTTAAAGAGCATATCTTTGTGAGTGTCATTAATTATTGGCGTGCCTGCATTTTTCCCTTCCTCTGTTTCTTGCCAAGCGAAATATTCAGTGACTCTTTTATCAATAAATCGTAATCATGTCGCAGGTCCACGACTTGATTAGTAACTTATCGCTTATTTCACAATAAGAGCTCCATTGTGATATTCTTTGGCAATATGCTTCTTGTTGCTGCAGTAGTTGATCATTTAAGGAAATGGATTCTGTGATGAATTCCGTAAGCTTAGGATCATCCTTGTGCATCTATTTCATAACCTATAACTGTTTTTCTCTTTCAGCCAAATTGTTCTGGTATCCTATCTGTGTTTGTTGAAAGTCCGCTGTAATCTTTCAAGTTGTTTTTGTGCCTCGCTGTTGGCATTGACCTGTTGTAGTTGTTGTTGCAAAACATGTATTTGATCTTCTTTATCTTTCAGTATTTACTATACTTCAGATGCTTTATCAATGGTCGCACAGGCATATGCTCCTGCAATCTGAGATAATTTAGTGAGATTTTCAGTGGGATCGGTGGTAGGATCTTGCCATAGGATGTCTAATTGCTCTACATCATGAGAGAGCACGCTTTCCAATTTCCTTTTCTTTCTTTGTCTTCTCACCATAGCGTTATGTTGTGGTCTGTAAAATACATCAAGAGGAGGAATTTCCCCTACTTTGAGCATAAGTTCAAAGGATGGGTTAATGGGAATATGTTCCATTTCTGGGACATTTTTAATTGTTCATGTGACCATATCCTTCGTTGTCTGCACATTACTCTCAGGTGTGTTTGTGCTCTGTCCTTCAATATTGATTAAATCATTGAATGTCTCCCATTCTTTATCTAGCTCAGTTCTAGCTGATGGTGGCTGGATGATGAGAGGGAGAGGATACAGCTATGGAGAGGTCAAAGCCTGTTGTTATGGGAGCTCCTTCAACTGGGCAGTATCCCTTACTGGCCCCTTGCTTTTATTGTGGTCACTTTCGGACCTCTTGGAGTGTTCTGATGTCTCTTTTCCAGACTTGGATTTAGATCTGTCTGTGCCTGAACTTCCACTGAGACTGATACTGGGAGTTGGTTCCCTTATGGGTTCCGAGCATAATTTATCCAAAGGGATATTAGCTAACCTCCTTTATCTGTATATTTTGAACTCTTGAAATTCTGTTGGAGGAAGTCGCATCTGGGCTGAATGCAGAATTTCTTTAAGCGTGTTTTTCTATTGGAACATATCATCAAAAAGATCATCTTCTTTAGAAAACACCTTTATTTTGACTGCAATAGTGAAATTTTTAACAATATCAGCAGGATCGAATGGTCTTCTTGGAAATTTGAACAACTATAGACATGTCATGTTTTTACTTCTTTAAATGCATGGCCTACTTCAAATAGTGAAAAGGCCCCACAGGCCACAAGAAATTGTGGCCAAATGGCCTTCTTCTTGTCCTTTACATCTTTAGTCACACCTCCTTCTCCGCAGGTCTGATAAGCAATTTCTCGTGCCAGTAATTTATCAGGAACATATAAAGGTAAGACATGAGGGGAAGCAAGACTTCTGAATACCCTGACATATGTAAAAAGTTCTTCTCCAAACCATCTCGCAACAGGGAGTACATTGACCTCCGCTTTAGGAGAAAATCTTGGAGCATCCCTATCGTACAACATTTTGTACAGAGGTAACATGATTCCATGACAAATATTGTAGAAATGTGGAGTGAACTTTGAATCCCACGATTCTTTGTGATAAATATGAATGGGTGAGGGATCTTGAGTCATCCATTTCCAACCCATTAAAGGAAACTTGGAAATATAACAGATTACATCCATCACATATGCAGATAAGTAGAAAGGGGGATAAATTCTCTGAGAAATAGTTATTTTAGGCCGATAATTCAAAATGCTTGTGGCTAAATTGTCAGACAATATTTTTTCCCAATCTACAATAGTGGCATTAATGGTGGCATCCAATAATGGTAGTCATTCAGACGAAAATTTGTTAATGTTTGGCCTCCCAAAAAGTCTACAGAGCATAGCAGCAAAAAAGCAATACAGGGAGGTGAGGGAACCAGTACTATACATACCATGTTTATCCTTTTTTAGTGGTTCATCCCTTCTTGACCAGTCCTTGGTGCATTCTGCCAAATCTTCATTTTCTTTAGCGAACTTCTCCATGAACTATTTGTTATAAGTCGTCTGTGGCTCTGGTAGATGATACATGAGCCTCAAATCTTGTGTAGTGAACGAGCCTATGAGTCCTTGACCCTGAGCCTTAAATTGTCTGTTTGTGATGTCGGCGCTATCTAATACCCATTTAACCATGTCCGTGTATGGAAGAATTCTGGGCCTTGCCGCTATTCAGTGTAAGAACGAGCAAGCTAGTTTTGTAATAGACGCCTTAGAAGATCCATGTGAGCCTCAATCGTTGTAACCTCCATTACTTTGGGATTTTCTTCCTCAAGTAGATTATACATTCCTTCCCAGGTAGTAATACCAGCATCTTTGTTATAGGCGGTGTCTATATATAAGGGCGTCATTTCTTTTTCTTCTGAGCTCGGAGCTTTCCTCTTCTTTCCCATAATATCCTGAACACTGCTATGTATAGTTCTCTTCTCTTCGTTCCTGTAGTTTACAAATGAGATGAGAATAATGATAAGAAAAAGGTGATGGGAAAGCTTTAAATGCCGAAAACATATAAAATATATCACCTTATGTGAAATAGCTCTTCGATCAGATCAAAATCTATGCTTCATTAATGATTGCCAACTAACTCATTCATTAATCATTAACGCGCATAACCAGGTCTCGGTTTATGGAAAAACCTTTTTGAACCATGAGCCCTAAAGATCTGCGATGAGGCGATTTGCGATTTACTTCGCATATCGCAGATCACAGTATCATGGATCTCAATACCGCGGAATCGCATATCGTTGGTTCGTAATGTATGACAATCATCCATTAATGTGTTTTCTCCGAAATGCGATTTGCGATATGTGCCATCGCATATCGGCGGTTTGAGGTATTTCACCGTAAGTGATATTTGAAGCATGCGATGCGATGAATGTTTTTAGTGTGTAGTTTCACCTCGCGATTTCGCAATCTTAGAATTCTGGTTGTAGGGAGGCATCCATTACCCTTTTTGCGATGCGATGTTTCCTTAGGAATGATTTTATCCTAACTTATCATAAAACTTAAGTTTTTTGGATTTCTCGGGGGTATTCTCCTAAGTTTATGATAGTAAGTTTTATTAAAGAAGGAAATACAAGCATTAATCGATTTTTTTGAATTTTTAATAAGGGTCCCCACTTATTTAGTATTAATGATAAAACTAAATAAGAAGGGGGGTTGTTGTTGGCCACAACAATTGTTGATTCACTTGGAAGAACTAGTTATCTCTGCTTTTCTTTTGAATTGTTAATAAGGGTCCCCACTTATTTAGTATTAATGATAAAACTAAATAAGAAGGGGGGTTGTTGCTGGCCACAACAATTGTTGATTCACTTGGAAGAACTAGTTATCTCTGCTTTTCTTTTGAATTTTCTAAACTTTCAAAACAGAAAATCTTCCAGAAAATCAAACTTTATTATAGAAAGATAAAGTACGTCATGCTTTCAGCTGTCAATAATAGTTTGTTTCTTCTATGTTTACTTTGATTATTTACTTCTTCAAGCTAGTCATTGTATCTACATCAATCACTACTTGGTTTATAAAGATAAAAACAAAGCCTTCTCTGTAAATCAATTTTAAATATGCTCATTTGTCATAGGTAGAGCCTCTGCTGCCAGCAGGCATTTATAGCCTCGACATGGTTACCTGTTACCCAGCAATGATCTTGTATCCCACTTAGAAATATACAATTTTCAAAGAGAAATCCATATCCACACTTATTGTTTTCATTTTCTTTTAACCCTTAAAGAACAATGCCTTAGTTTGGTAGCCAATTTATGACAGTGCCACTCACTTGATTTATAACTTTGCTAAACAAGTTGGCTCGTGATGAGATCCCTTGTCTTTTGATTGCAACAATATTGAGTCATTGCCCTGTTGTGGTATGCAGTTTTGGCAAAGTCAGCAAGCTATAATATCTATGATCATGATAAGTCGGCTCGTGATGAGACCTCTTACTCTTTAAGTTAAAGTGTATCATTGGATTATTCCCTGAAACTTGTAATTCCCTAGGTGGGGAGGAAGTCATTGTTTCCTTAAGAATAGCTCTGGACGACAATGGTAGAGTTTTTTGGAAAGAGCTTTTCTACAGAGAACCTTCGTTTTGTTATTGATACCTTTCATTTGACTAATGTAAAACAATTTCCCACTAAAGGTCGCTTTTTTATCAAAAATTTACAAGGTTGAAACTAGTATCATTTCTCAGCTTATAGCCTTTGACTATATCTTTCGATAATAATGACCAATTTTCTAAAAGAATTCTATTTATACAAGAGAAAAAACAAAAACTAAAAGAAATACTTGTCTTTTTTCGTGAATTCCCAATGTAACCATTTACAACTGGTTTTATTATGAAATTAAAGGAAAAACTAATCTACAAAAATAGAAGAATGATCTCCTATGGAAAGTATTTTTTGAGGATCTGTCCATTAACAGTTAAAGGCTCTCTTTTTCCTGTTAAATCCTATAACATAAAAGTAGATGGACCTATGACTTCTGTGATTTGGAAAGGGCCAAGCCACATTCGTTGAAATTTCGTATGTTTTCCTTTTTCCTCATGAGCCTTGTCCCATTTTAAAACTAGATCTCCCATCTGAAATTCTTTTCTAGATATCATATTTGAATCAAAAGAAGCTTTTACTAGTGCTTGGTGATGAGCATGAGTTATTTTAGCCTGTTCTCGTTGCTCTTCTAGCTTAAGTATTTCCAGCTCCCTTAGTTGTAAGGAAGAAGTTGGTGCTTCATCAATATATTGAACTAAGGCCAAAGAGGGAATTGCTAGATGAGTTGGAAGAACCACTTCTTTCCCATACACTAAATTAAAAGGAGAAGTGCCAATGGAGGCTTTTTACGTTATTCAGTCTGCCCATAAAGCATATATTAAAGACTTGTGCCGATTTTATGAGTTTGATCAATGGTTCACTTGATGATTCTGATTAAGTTTTTATTTGTAGATTCAGCTAACCCATTTCCCTGTGGGTAATAACTGGCAGAGTATTTAAGCTTAAAACCTCTTTTGAGTGCAAATTCAGTTATAGTATTGCCAGAAAAATACGATGCATTATCAAACATTAAAGCAAAAGGTAAACCAAACCTGGTGGTTATGAACTGATCTATGAATTCAATGATGTGTTTGTAACAGCCCAAAATAGATATCTAATTAACTTATTAACATTAAATTTAAACTATGAAGAGTACTTACCTGGGCTTACCTGTGGTAGAAGTAGGCTTACCGCAACAGAGTTTTGGGGACGACTCTCCTCCCAACTGTAGGCTCAATTGTGCAGAATTCTGCTACAACTGGCCACCCCCGAGCCCTCAATCAACGACTACTTCCAGTGCTCCTAAGTCTTAATATATCATTCTCCCAAGAGAATGACAGATAGAATCTCGGAATAATGGATACCTCCCATCCTCCTCACCATCTATTAAATAGAACAAACCATTGGAAGGGGAACCACATGCACACACTCCATGTGTCTGCATGCAACTTTTTTTCTTGTTTTATTCTTTACTTTTCTTTTGATTTTTAGCTTTCTTGTTTTATTTCCTTCTTTTTGATAATTTTCTTCTTTTATTTCTAGTTATTCTTATTTAGAGCTTAAATATGGTTATTACTATCTTT
>APFE030615588.1:97200-117518 GCA_000404065.3 Pinus taeda | reverse complement strand
AATTATATTGAAATATCAATTATATGGATGAATAGATTATATTTAAAATTATTGTTCTCAATGATGTGGTTTTCATAAAGAATAAATTATATTTAAAATTATTATTTTTAACCATATGCTTATTCAAAAAAATATATAAAAGATATAAATTTAATCTGAATTTTGACAGGATGAAAATAATTAGCAAATTACTATTTCAAAATGGAGGCTGAAGATCATCAAAATGTTGTTCAATCACAAAAATAACTATATTCAAAAGGAAGATACTTTCTGCGCAAACCAAGTGATATAGATGATATATATATATATATATATATATATATATATATATAATATATATATAGAATATATAAGATATATATATATATATATATATATATATAATATATATATATATATATATTATTATATATATATATAATATATATATATACTATATATATTAATATATGATAATATATATTATTATATTATAATGTTGTTAAAAATATCTCACTATTTGAAAGCCAAAGATTATAATTTGCTTTTCGGAATGGGAGCTAGGGTTTGAAATAGGAGGCGACATTAGCGAACTGGTAACCATGGAGGGCCAAGGAGGAGGGAGCTCCACTCCCTCCTACAGTAACGTGGTCTCGAACAAAGGAAGAGGGACAAGTCGGAACAAGCAGAAAAACTCCATGGAAAAAGAAACAAATATCATTGAGAAACAAGTGTTGGAAGGTAACAGTCTCCAGGACGAGAGAGGGACCCATGAGGAGGCTCGGAAAGAAGCAACAGAAGGAGACAGATATTAGAGGACAAAAAGCAAAGCTCCAAAGGGACCCTACAAGCCCAAGGCTATCATTAAACCTTGGGTGGTCCTCAGTGATCTGGCTCTGTAGGAGCACAGAGATCTCATGGCTACCTATGCAGTCATATGTAAGTTCATGGGCATTTGGCCCACGGAGAAAGCTCTATATACTTGGATAAGAAACACCTGGAAACCGAAAAGAGATATAACTATACATTTGGGTTCTAAGGGTTTCTTCACTGTGGTCTTTAAGAACTTGGAGGACAAAGACAGAATATTCGAAGGAGGACCTTACTTCTTTGCTGCTGCGGGTCTCTACATGTGACCCTGGACGATGAACTTTGTGTCAAAGCGAGAAACATTCACTTCGGTCATGGTATGGATTAGACTATATTCCTTACCTTTAGATTACTGGCTACCTGAATCCTTAAGCGATATAGGCAATAAACTAGGTCATTTTATAAAAATTTCAGAGGCTACTCTACGTGGTAAATACACTTCCTTCGCGCATATATGCGTTGAAATGGATTTATCGGGAGCACTCCCGGATGAGGTTATCCTGGAAGTTTATGATGAGGAATGGGTCCAAGCAGTCGACTATGAACACATCTCATTCAGATGCCGCAAATGTCATGAACATGGGCATCTCTTCAGAGACTGCCCACTCAATAAAAGAGAGAATAATCAGAAAGGCAACATTGGTAAAGACCCTGAGGGTTTCACGAAAGTGGCAAGCAAGGGGAAAGGAGGGGGCGGAAGTACCAAAAAAAACTCAATGAGTATAACCTACCAAGTCACAACAGTTTTGAGACTCTAGAAGAGGAGGGGGGAAGAAAGTGAAAAAAGTAAAGATAAGGGGAAAACCTCAATAGAAAGGGAAAAGAAGATAATATGGACATAATACAGGATGACAAGGAAAGAAAGGAGGAACCACAAACTAATATAGGACTTGGAGAAGACCAGGATATGACCCCCAGCGAAGTAGGAATGGAAGGCCAAGAACTACAGGAGATCCTTGAGAGGGAGAACCTGGAACTTGAACAGTTTCTAGAACAGGGCACTGAAAAAGGGATTAAATCCCTGCCACAAGAGCAGTTCGACAGAGTGCAACAGCTCTATCTCAATAGATCCCAACGAAAGGCTGCTGGAGTCAAACGACAGCACGATAGCCAGGAGAATAAAGGGGTCAAACAGATGGAGATCTCACCAGGATGTTCCACCAAAAATCCAAGCAAAAGAAAAGGAAGAAGAAGACAGAATGGTCTCCTATCAGAATGTAGGAAACTGTTGATTAATTCAGGTAAGATGAAAGATCTTACCAGTTACTCTTTTACAAATACCTCATTATGAAGCTCACAACCTGGAACATCAAGGGGCTAGGCAGCAAAAGAAAGCAAAGAAATCTCAGTAATAGATTAAAAGAAGAAAAACCAGATATGGTTTTTATACAAAAACCAAATGCTTAGTAGAAAAGATTAGGGACCTTCACAGCAAATGGCTCAACAACTATGAGCACCTGGAGGTCAAATCCAACAACACAGCGGGGGGAATTCTTACCCATTGGAATCCTCAAAAAATTGAGATCACAGATGCAGAAGCTTCCAGAAATCATCTATCTATCGTTATTCAACCTCTAGGGGACGAAGATTATTACTTAACCACTAATGCCTATGGTCCTCAATTGCTTGGGGACAAACTAAGACTACTCACCTCACTAGAGGATCTAAGAGGAAGACATCCTAGCATCCCCTGGATTTTGGGGGGGGGACTTCAACATGATCAAATCTCTTACGAAAAAAAAGGGGGCAGCAAAATGTTGGGGCGAGACTCACTCACATTCCAAAACTTCTTAGACAACATGAGACTGGTGAGCATGGAGACTATAAATGGCATCTTCACTTGGAAAAACAAGAGAGGGGGAACAGCCCATGTTGCTTCGAAACTAGATCGCTTCTTAGTTTCGGAGGATCTCCTTCTTTCAAGTCACTCCATAACCGCATGGATTCTACCTTTTAGGGGATCGAACCACTGGCCTATTCAGTTGGAAGCTTCTTTCATTGGATCCCAAGAAACAGACCCTTCAGGTTTGAAAATGCTTGGCTCACTCATCCAAACTTCTCTAGTAACATTAGTAAGTGGTGGGTGGGAGACATGCCTATTCAGGGCACAAAAATGTTCATCCTACATCAGCGCCTTAAACATATCAAACAAAAGCTCAAAGAATGGAACCGAAATGAGTTTGGTAACATTTTCGAAGCCAAGAGAGAAGTGGAAAGTAAATTACACGAAATCAATCAAATTCTCATTAAGGAAGAATTCACTGAGGAGAGGAAGGTAGTGGCAGACTCTTTACAGCAGGAATGGGATAATAGATGTCAGCAGGAGGAGATCTTCTGGAAACAAAAATCTAGAGTGAAGTTCATTAAAGAAGGAGAGAGAACACTAGCTTCTTTCTTAAGTCCACCGTGAAACACAAGGCTCAGAATACAATCACGAAGCTACTGGATACACAAGGAAAGGAGATAAAGACTCACAAGGAAATGGATTTGGTGCTCCTTCAACACTTCAAAAGCATAACAATGGAAACCTTGGTCGATAGATCACACTCCATTAAGCACTTCACTAAGAATATTCCCAAGTTGGTGATCAGGGAAGACAACTTCAATCTCAATAGAACAGTAACGGAGGAAGAGGTCAAAGAAGTGATCAAAGAGATGCACAACGAGAAAGCTCCAGGGCCGAATGGTTTCAATGTAGATTTCTTCAGAACTTGCTGGGAAACAGTCAAACACGACATTCTTGATGTGGTAGAGGACCCAAGAACATCAAGAAAAGTTCTCAGTGTGCGTAATGACTTTTTTATAGCTCTTATCCCTAAACAAGAAAAGGTAATGACTCCAGATAAATTTAGACCAATAGCTCTTTGTAATGTGGTGTACAAAATCATCTCCAAAGTGATCGCTAACAGACTCAAACCTCTTCTACCATCGCTTATTTTAGAGGAACAAACTGGGTATGTGGAGGGTAGAGAAATCCTCAACAACACCATCCAAGTGCATGGAGTGATACATTCCCTCAAGACCAATAAGCAAGCAGGCATGATAATACAGCTGGACATAGCAAAGGCCAATGATAAACTTAGCTAGCAATACACTAAGGAAATCCTTAAAGCTTATGGCTTTAACTTCAACTGGATAAGATGGGTCATGGCACTAGTCACCTCAGCAAGATGCTTTATCCTGCTTAATGGCTCACCTTCCAAAACTTTGAGGCCTTCACGAGGCCTCAAGCAAGGTGATCCTCTCTCCCCTTTCCTTTTCATTCTCATGATGGAAGGATTAGGCAGATCGATCAATGCAGCCAAGGAGGAAGGAAGAATCAAGGGGCTAAAATTGACTTAGAATGGGGAGGCATTGATGCATCAACAATTTGTGGATGACACAATGCTGCAAGTCACACCCACTGTAAAGGAAGCCAAAGCCTTTAAGCAAACTTTAAATGACTTCGCCCTTGCTGCAGGCACAGAGGTAATTCTTTCAAAATCCAAAATTTCTTTTTCAATACAGACATTTCAATCGAAAGACATCTCTCTAGAATTCTTGGTTTTCAACAAGATAATTTTCCCTCTAAATATTTGGGTATGCCTCTTACTGACAAGCCTCTGAATAAAGTTGTTTGGGAAGCAATTACAAGTAAGCTTAAGGACAAGGTCAATTATTGGACTCATAGGTCCTTAAATTTAGTAGGAAGACTAGTTCTTACAAGCGTGGTTCTTTAGACCATTCCAATCTACATGTTCTACGCCCTTCCAGTTCCTAAAGGAGTTTTACAACAGATTAGAAACATTCAAAGAAACTTCCTTTGGGGTAAAGGGGGAGAGAAGAATAAACGGGCCCTGGTAGCGTGGGACAAACTATGTAAACCCAAAACCCATGGAGGTTTAGGTCTCCACAACCTGGAGACTCTAAGCAAGGTCCTGGGGGCAAAACTTTGGTGGAGATGGCTAAAAGAGTCCAACAATCCTTGGGCCAAGTTATGGAAACAAAAGTATGCAACAAATTGGCAGGAAAAGGACCACATTCATATGTCAGGCCACATCAGAGGTTCTCATATTTGGAACAAGGCATGGGAGAATATAACTCTAATTCAAAATCACAGCTTCTGGGAGATTAGAAATGGGAACCTGGCCTGGTTTTGGGAGGACAACTAGCAGCAGGAACATACTCTATGCATAGACAGTCTAGACATTATCAAAAATGACACCCTTAATAAGGGGCTCAAGAGGGTAAGTGACTTTTGGGATCAGTCCAGAGCGGAAAGGAAATGGAGATTATGGAAAGTACCATCTTACAGTGCAGGAACCCCTTTGAGGACCCAAGCAAAAATTCTGGAAGAGATCCTAGAAAAGAGACAGATTCTGACCTCTTCTTCGGAAGATATTCTTCGGTGGGGCAGAAATCACGAAGGTAATTTCAACCTCAAAGAAGCCAAAAGAATAATCACAGGATTTGACCATTCAAATGCTAACAAGACTTGGGGAAACATTTGGAGCAAGCCTCACTGCATGAAAATTAAAAGGTTCATATGGCTAGTTCTACACAAAAAAAATTCTGACCTGGGAAAATCTAAGAAAAAGAGGCTTTGTGGGCCATCTAAGTGTTGGTCTTCAGGAGGAGACCAAGGATCACCTTCTCAACTCATGTGAGTTCACCTCTTCCATCTGGAACTGGATAGCCTCTATCTTCAACCAAACAGACAGAAAGGAAAATAACATCATGGAAACTTTAAAGAATTGGAGGAGAGACTTCTCGGAAAATGAAATAGTCAATGTGGTTTGGTCATTGATCTTGGGCTTCTTGATCTGGGATGTGTGGAAAGAACACAACCACGGAATCTTCAAATATAAATCCAACTCTACTCAAGGTATAGTGGTTCAGATTCTTAATCAGCTCAGAGAAACAGTTAAAGTCTTCATGAAGAATCCTCCCAGGAAACCCCCTATTCCAAGAGACATCATCATCATGCAACAGCTAGGTCTTCAGGCTTATGATGCAACAAACACCAACAAGAAAGCAAGGCAAAGAACAGAAAACAAAGTCTTCTGACAACCTCCCCCTCATGGCTTTTTGAAACTAAACATTGATGGAGCTTCAAAAGGGAACCCAGGGAATGTTGGTTACGGTGGAGCCATCAGAAATATAGAGGGCAACATCCAAGTTATCTTTCATAGTCATTTGGGAAGGGCCACCAACAATATCGCATAACTCATGGCCATTGAGCAAGGCTTAGAAATCCTAATAGAATACAATCTACCCAACACAATTATAGAGGCATATTCAAAATTAATGATCAATTATGTTAAAAGGATAAGCATTGGCTCAACACCTGATAAAGTTTCAAGGAACTGGAGACTAACGCAAGAGTTTCATAAAGTCCAATCTCACCTCAGAACACTTAAAACTCTGAGCTTTGTTCATGTGCAAAGAGAGGCCAATAGAGTGGCAGACAGACTAGCCAATGAAGGGATGACCTACACTCGAGAAAACAAGTGCCTAATTTGGGAGAATGTACAAACTGGATAGCTTCGCGCAAACTGCAGTACTCTGGCTTGTGAAGATAGGGAGCATCACCAAAACTCCAGAGGAAATCATTTAACGGTAAGCTCAGATGATGAAAGGTAAAGGCACAAATGACAAACAGGCTAAGTTCTGGGCCATTTACAGGAAAAGAAGACAAAGGAATGGCAGGCAAAGTAGAAAGACAGGCCAAGATATGGATCCAGGGCTTCTTCTCATAGAAAGGGGGTTTTAGAGACACTACCAGGTTTACCAGAAACTGGTAGGTGTCGTAAGTGGTTTCACCAGAAAGTCTCTAATACCACAATAGGTGGTACTTGAGGACCTCGGTAGAGGGAGAATGTCACCTTCACAGGCTAGGTTCTTTTGGTGCATCTCCTCAATCCAAATCGTGTGCAGTTGTCGGATCAGGTGGTAGGAGATCTAGGGTGAAGAAAGGTCGGCTTATTGGCGGGGGGACCGCAGTTTTGCTACAGTAACCCGGGTTATCAGGTGGCTCTATGTACTAAAGTGGTTTTTAGGGAATGGACGCGATGCCATTGATCGCGCTACATGTGGCTCCAGACTCAAAGGCAATACCGCCTTTTTCGCGTGTGTAATGAGCGTGCATGTTGTCCGCATGATATCCTTCGTTGTCGTCGGATCGGGTGGCAATAGATCAAGGGCTGAGGTTGATAAGGCTAGCTGGTGGTGGGACCATGATGATGTGGCCAGCGTTTCCCACACTATCAGACATCATACTACCCACAATCGGACTCTCGACAAAGCCAATGACCAAGTGACAAATGGCCCTAAGATCGATGTAGATCCAACTCCCATTATTGCCAGAGTTGCAGTCTTCCTTGGGGAGAGTTTGTCGGCTGAGTTTTGCAGAGATATCTGCACTTTTATGAGTGATTTTCCTAAGCTTCGAGCTTTGTGAAGTGAGGGCGCATGTGACATTAGCTTACATGTATATTATGTAGCTTTTCTATTATTACGGTTGAATAGAAGGTTTGTTTCTTGCCTGAGCAAAAAAAAAAAACATCTCACTATTTAATATTAAGAAGAAAAAAATATATAATTTATTTTATTTATATGTGTGTGTGTGCACTTATTATTATGTCATTGTGTGATATCTAGTTACAGCTTCGTGTTATTAGTTTACGCTATTACAAAATAATCGAGGAATTTTTTGTGTTGTAGCTAAAGTTAACATTGGGTTTTGGGTGTTTTGATGAGATGAGATCATTGCGTCACCACATGCCTGAACTATTCTTTGAGGGTTGACGTATGGGTTGGGAGGTTGGCAAATAAATACAAGGGTAATTCATTGATTCCTCCATTGTTCGTCAACTTGCATTTAGTCTATTAACTCATTGATTCCTCCACTTTCATATCATTGGTTCCTCCACCATCGTATAGGCATCTACAACCTGCATTTATTGTTTACTCTTTGATCATGTCTAATTGCACGGTGAACTAAGAACTTTAATTCAGGGTGAACTAAGAACTTTAATGCAGGGCGAACTGAGAAATCTGGCCAGAATGTCGATTGCAAATTTAGCTTTGGAATGCATTTTTTGCTCATGTGTACTTATAATGTCATTTCTTAAGTAACGACGAAGTGGATTCAATGGTTGAATGGATGGATTAAGTGGCCAAATTGTTGCAACTAACAGTGTCATTACTCCAAGAATCGTAAATTTCTAAGGGTTTCAGCTTTGCATTCTGATTTATGTTCAGTGTTTTCAGTTGCCTCGTAGGTTGCTTGCTTCTATTCATTATTTTCATTTGCTTTCTAAAGAGAATGTCTAAAAATCGCTGCACATACTAGAAGGGAGAGGCAACAATTGGGGCGTTTTGTAATGTAGTCAAGGTTGGGTTCATAGGTGTTTGTTTCTGATCCCATTCAATTATGTACATTTTTGCCAGTGGAGTATAAACGTCATTTGGAAATTTTCATGTTGTCATTGCCATATGTTCTTCTAGGAGCATAGTTTTAAGTTGATTGCCCTAGTTTTAAAAAAATATAGTTAGAAAAATGAAACTCTATTAGAACCTCTAGCGGAAGAAAAAAAATAAATAAAAAATAAAATAAAAATAAAATACAAAAATTAAAAGTAAAAAGGTAAAAAAATTAAATTAAATTAATAAATAATAAATAATAAAATTGAAAGAAAATAAAATTTAAAAAATAAAATTTAAAATAAATAAATAATAATTAATTAAAAATTAAATAAAAAAAGAAAAAAATATATAATACATATAACTATATATATATATATAAGTTATATATATATGAAACACGCTAACGTAGACACGCTAACTCAGACATTTAACTTGTGTGTCTTAATTTCTTGAAGCACAATGAGAAAGAATGGAGACGAATCATTAAAGGATAAGGTTGAAGATTTGTCAGGTTGTGAAGTGGACTAAGAGATATCACATTAAATTATGAATAAGAGACACACTTCCAGTTCGTACAATGAGATTATCCATTTAGATCCAGGAATTCCTTTAATCATAATTGGCCTAGTCTCTGAGGTGAGTCACTCTTGTAGATCTGTTATCCTTTTTAAAGGAAAATTGAATTATGTGTTTTAGGTTTTGTATTTGTTTGAATGGGCGTGGCAGAATATATGTAGGTTATGTCTGATTTTTTTTTTGGTGAAGTGGGTGCTATGATATGCATTGGACAAAGATCAATTGTGGGTTGGTTCTTCTGCAAAACATATATTTGCTTATGTTGATATTAACAGAGCATGTTTTCGTAGTGAAAAAAATCATGGGTTTTCCTGTTTCTATCTCTTCTATGCAAACTCTATTTTGAGCCCACTGGAATAAAATTGGGAACCATGGAAAGCCAAGCTCTTGAGTTGATCGTAGGTCTTTTTTATTAAAATTATGTACCAGAGTCCACTCTTTGTATTGGGGTATAAATTTGCAAAGATAATTTGATGTGTAAAGTCTTTACCTTATAACTTAGTTGGATGTTGTATGGGATAAGGTACCTATAAGCCTAAGTCAAATGATTTCCTGGTATCCCCACCTACTAAACCTTCATTATGGTGCTTACTAATTATCCAAAGAAATGGCTACAGATTTATTCACTAGAGTTTGGGACTTTTGCATTCGTATAGCACTAGAGCCAAATGCACATGCACTCCTTCGTATATATACTTGGCCAACTATGGCATAGAGAAAAAATTTCAGTTTGAGATGGCAAAGCTGAAGGCTCAAATGAATCTCCATGCTTGCCAGGCATCTAGTTCACACCTTGTCTTGAGAGGTATGCACTAGCCACTTACATATTTTCAATCCTTGTAGTTCACCCACTTACAATTGGCTTATAACATAAAGTTACACGTCTCCCAATTTCGTGCACTAATTTACGTCAGGTGGAATAACCACTCAGGTGTTCAATTAAAATTGGTTTCCTTTGGTAAGTGTGTTGTGGATTTGAAAATGTGGGTTGACGGTTGCCATTCAAGGCAAACAATTTGTTGCAATCTAGACTGTTGTACATGTTCAAAGAAAAATAAGCATTGGGCTAAATTTATATTTATTATGGTCAAGGCATCCCAACAAAGTCTACAATAGGTTGTGTTCAATTCTCCTCCCCCGTTGTGCAGAGCCTCTGATTTGAATTGTATATTTAGTTGTTGGGGTTGATTGTGGCCACTTTTAAAAGGATATTTCTTTTCTTTCTCCCTCCTTTAGAGTTAGAGCCAAAAATCTTATATTCTTATGAACTAAAAACATGAAGCCTAGGCTAACATCTGAAGCCACAAAAGATACCTGAGTGAAGACTACTTGAGATTCCAATGCCCTACAAGATGTTAGTGTGATGGTAAAGCATTCAAGAGCAGGGCCATTGTGGGACATTGGTACCCAATAGTGTCCATTGATTGCCATGAGCATGCTATTACCGGTATGATGGTTTTAAGGCAGGGACATGCCTTGGTTTTTGGACCTTCCGATGCAAGGAAACCTTGCCAAGGGATGGATCACTCGAGGGATTGTGTATCAGAGAAGGGGATGCTGAGGAAATTGGAAGGTGAGTGACTGCACGGAAGATGGCGATTAGATTTCTCAAGGGACTCTGTATTAGAGAAAGGAACGCCGAGAAATGATTTTTTTTTGGTAATTAACATTCCCAGATGGAATCAAAAGCACATTGGGAGTGTGCCTTGGAACACTGAGTTGGCATCTATTCACTTAGGGTAGCGCAAGGATCATGGCACTGGACATTAGATGCAGGTTTGACTTTGGCAGTGGATTCTAGACTTCTTAGGAAGGAGGTGAATCATGGTATTACTTTGAGGGTGTGAGCCTCTAGATTCCCTTGTTGCTGATGTAGGCATCATATCATTTTATTTGTTGGTTAAAGAAAATGTGCATATGTATGTATGTGTATATTATTGTTAATATTGTATCGAGTTGGATTTATAAAGCTCCATAAATAATATGTATGTTTGTTGGTTAAAGAAAATGTGCATGAGTATATGTGGTTGTTATTGTAAATATTATGAGTTGTGTTATAAAGCTCCACTAAACAATATGTTTGCCATGTTTTCAACAGGTTTCATTGTAAATATTTGATATGTTATAAAATTCCATAGGCAGTATGTTTTCCTTTCAGTGGTTTGCTAGTCATAAGCGTCATAGAACACCGAGGACGGAGGTCATGGGACACGCATTCCAATATGAATGGTGGATAAACATCATAGTGGGGATCACTTGCGGCTTATTTATGGTTATGGAAGGTGGCAAAGGCAAAGAGGCAATAATTGGAATTTATTTATGAGAAATAATGGAAAATTGGAGAAAAGGGAGGTGAAGAGACACAAGTTTGCATGCTAAGGAAATTAGAAGGAAAATGAAGAAAAAGGAGACATCAATAATAAAAAGGCATCAGAGAACCAATTCATAGCTTTTATGAGTTTTTGTTTGAGAATAGTGTTAGAGAGAGAGCTCTAGAGGAGAATTCAATTAAAGGAAAGCAAAGGAAGGAAAACGAAAGTGAAGGAAAGTAAGGAAAATGTTAGATCAACAAATTAAACAAGAGGATTTTGCAGGTAACAAGTTGCGTGTGTGATTTCCTAGCTGAGGTGTGAATGCATGGTACATGCATTTGTTTATTTGGTTCATTTGTTGTCGTTAGCATGGTTTTTCTTGGTTTTGACAATGGTTTCAACATTGCCTTGCCATTGATGGGATAGCCATGGTGTGATGGGATTCATTATTGGTTGAGTTTTGGATTGTCGGAAGGTTTTGAAACCGGGTGAGGTGGTCTCAGGAAAATTCCCAAGGATTGAAGGTGGAGATGGTTTTCTCCAGGAAGCCCTCAATAGGTGGGTGGAGACAAGAAAATTCCTCAAGTTATGGTGAAGGAATTCTAAGGCATCCAATCTTGTTTTGGTTTTGTGATCTCATAACCGATTTAGGTGAGATCACAGTAGCTTGAGGGTGGAGGGGGTTTAACCTCTATAGTCCCTAAGTGATTATGTCTTGGTTAATCACACATTCATGCTTGGAATATGGCATGGGGTTGATTGGTTGAAAGAAATATTTGGTTCATCCCAATCTATGGTCAGGTGGTACTTGGAAGTCCCTGACTTGGTTGGATTTTACATATGTTAATAGGTGATATTTTCCTATTGTTATCTATGAGAACTTGTACTTATTATGTTGATTTGATTTGTCATGATTAATATTCTGGTTATATGTTGATTACAAGCATGCTTCTATGATGTGATCTAGATATGGCTCTTTACCATGATTTGATAAGTATTTGAATGGTTAATGAATGCATCAGCTAACAATCATTGTTTCGGCTACTTGAGAGTGCATTGGACCTTCTTGGTGATTCTCAGGTGAAATTCAGAGGTTCATGAACAAATATGCATTCATGACCTGTAGCTTACAAGTTTACTATATGTTTGACGAAATGTCTATTATGTAACAGATATATCTAGGTCAAGATCTTGTTCAAGTTTGAATGTTTGGCATTGTTATCATCCTAACCATGACTCAAGAAGGTTACAGGCAGTTCTGGGTAGTGGTATGGAGGCTATCCTAAAAAGGTGGTAGAGATCCTGGAACTACATGCACAAAACTAGAAGATTTGGGTCATATCTGCTTAGAGACAGGCTTATGGGTGTGGTTGGAGCCTCATAACCACATACATGTTGTGTTGTGGATGCGGTTTGGGTGTTAGGCTTGTGGAAAAGCAATTCTAGCTCAGATATGATCATCAGAGGTTGTGGACTAACTTTTGGGTGATCTAGTGCTCCTGAGAGGTATCAATAAGTTTTCAGATTGTAGGCCCCACTTCCATAATTGGAACTTAAAGGTTGGGTCATGTCTTAGTAGCAATTAGCTCATGTTCACCCTAGAGAGCTTGTAAAAGAGGGTGAATGTGGGAGGAGGCATTACAAATTGGTATCAGAGCGAGGTTGCAACACTGGACCTCGGGGTAAGAGCATATTGTCATACAAGTTTGTATGTTTGGCATGTAGGTATGATGGTTAATTGTTGTTATGTGCATTATGGTTATATGCATGCCTGCCATTTTATTGTTATCATGATTACATGCATGATGAGTGCTAGTTGATTAAGGTGGTCATATGCACATGAAACGGTTAGACATGTATGATAGTTGATTTGTTTTCATGTGCATTACGGTCATATGCATGATGACTATTGTCATTGTGGTTAAGGTCGATGTTATTATGTATTGTGCTAATCTGGATTTAATTGTGTAGATGTGATAACCTGCCCTGAGATACACTGAGGTATGGTTTTGATTATGTCATCTATTTGGTTTATCTAACATGGTATGTTGTAGGGAAATAGAAGATCAAAGATGAAGAGAAAAATGGTGGACTACAGTTCACGTGACTCCCCTTATAGGCCTCATGAGAATTCTATGGAATGAGAAAGGCCAGTTGAGCAGCAAGGAGAAGAGTGTTCTCCTGATTTGGTCGATACACTGAGGAGTCTGAGGACAAAGATCAAAAGTTGCAAGATAGTTAATAATAGGTCGATTGAGGCACAAGAAAAGCCTTGCAAGAGATTAGGAAAAGCAAGCAGAAGTTAATGCAGTCATCCTTCATAGTCTTTCAGATTTGCATAAGTAGGGACATATGGGGATTATTCATGGATAGGAGGAGAATAATGATGGGGCATATAGTATCAGGTCTCTTAGAAGAAACATGTTGGACAAGGATGATACAGCCAGAGGTGGCAAATGTTGGATGCACCTGATAGTAGTGCTTATGGATTTCATTCTAACTCTGGTTCTGAGAGATACCATGACCATTACCTCCAACATCCTTATAGAAAGAGTGAGAAGTAGTACTGTAAAAACAGTTTAAGAAAAGCAAGATAAATACCCTTAGTCTTAAACGAAAAAACTGAAATTTGGTGGGAAGGTATTATGCACGTTAGAGGCATCAAAGATGAAGAGCTTATTTGGGATGAGTTTGATGTCAAGATATGTAGAACTATTGCGGTGTTGAACCTGTGATGGAGATCATCGCAGGAAGGATTTCCATTTGTATCAAAGTGTGCAGTAGATGCATGGAAAACCTAAGATCTACAATGCACAAGAGGCACAGGTAGTTGGGGATGTCATGGTTGAGTCATGGTGTTTGTTGCTAGTTTTGTTCTTTCAATATTTTGTGATTTTTCTACACTTGATTTACGGTTTTGATTGCATCTGGTGCACGAACATGCCATTTTCTTGTGGTGTCATATTGTTATTGGGTTTTCATGATTTTCTACTTGTTTTCTTCTTTTTCTTTCCTTTTATGTTTTGAGGGTCTTGGGAATTGCTTGGGGGAAGAGGAAAATTAATGGAGCTTAGGGAGAGATGAATAAAACCCAATATGTAATATGAGGCCCAGATGAAGCTCATGCATGAATAAGAGCACTTGAAGGCAAGAATATGACAACCAGTTGGACTGGTTAGGTCCATGGGGATAAATGGACAGTGACAGGAGAGTTATGAGAAAGGTAGTCAAGGAAAAGTAAAGTAAATGGATCTAAGGTATCAAATTCTTTGGTTATGTTGGGAACTGTGGTTCTCAGTGTTGTGCATGTGTTGCATGGATAAAGGGAGTTTTATTAACCCTAACCTTATGAGAACTGGTAATTATGTTGTGATCATGATTATGCTGATGTTTATATATTATATATATATAAATATATATATATATATATATATATATAATATATATATAGATATATATATATATATATAATATTATATTATTATATTATATATATTTAAATATTATATATTATATATATAAAGTGTGCATGTATGTATGAATGTCATTTTCTGACAGGGTTGTCAGGGATCATTCTTGTGGAAGAATGATTGTTTATGTAGGTGAATGGCATGAAAAGGTTCCTGGTTTATGAGGACAAGTGGAAGAGTAGCCATGAAAATATATGAGGTTAGCATCATGTGGATATGATTTATATTATGTGCTTATAACTATGTCTATGTTTATGTTGTGGCAAGTAATGTTGAGGGATACATCAGCGAAATGAAAACAACATGATCTGTGACATGTTGGGACAAGCATGGATAGTGGAAAGAGCCACAAACCTGGGACCTGGGTTGTGGATGCACACAATAAGGCGTGGGAAAGACACTAGAGGCAAGGTTTCCTGGTAGAGAAAGTGTGGTCTATCGATGTGCAATACTATTGTTGTGTATATGATGTACATATTGTGTTTTGTACATGTGGTATTGTTTCATAAGTCTTCCGTAGTCGTTTTATCGTGACATGTGTATTCATTGTATTATAATGTGTGTATCTATATGTGTGGTGTTGTACACCACGTGTAAGTGTATGTGTTGTGATGTACATTGTGTATGTGTATGCGTTGTGAAGGGGATTGGTTCTTGGGTTCCATATGGTTGTGGGTTGGAACAAACGCTCTAGAAGCCCTAGAACAATTCGGGTTGAGTTACTAGTTCCTGGAGTCATAGGTTGAGACAAATGCTTTGGAGCCCTCGGTAGGTTGAGTTACTAGTTTCTGGATCTGTGGTTGGAACAAATGCTCTGGAGCCCTACAAGGTTGTGGTTTGAGTTACTAGTTCCTAGAGCCCTGGACAACTTGGGATGAGACCTATCTTGAGTTGTTGATATTAAGGGTAAAGACAGTTTAATCTCTGGATTCCCTTGTTACTGATATTGAAGGTAGAGGTGGTTTAGTCTCTAGATGCCCTTGTTGCTGATAATTAGGGAGGAAACGATACAATGTCTAGATTCCCTTGTTGCTTTGAAGAGAAGAGAAGGCATTGGGTGCTTCCCAGTTTCGGCAATCGATCCAGTGTGTGCACGTGATTGAAGAGAAAAAAAGAGATTAGTTTCTTGCTGGGTTTGGAAAACGATTCAGTGTGTGTACGGAAAGGACAAAAAATAAAGGAAAAAGAAAAGAACCATTTGAAAGATAAGTATTAGTATTTCATTTCAGTTTTTAATTATGCACATGATTTATGATTCTGATTTATGATGGTTGAGTTTTGAGCTAACCATATGTGATATGTTTATACATGATGATTTTAATCAAAGAACTAGTTTGACTTGTTGTGATAGGAAGTAAAGAGAATTGTAGGTGTACCTTACTTGTGACCTACCAATGTGGTATGATTTGAATTAATTTCAATTTCTTTTAGTCTAATGGAAATTATGTGTTTGTTACATGAAAGCAAGGAAATGATTGGTTTGGGTGGATTAAATTGACTGCAAGAATGTTAGTAGCAGCAATAAAATAAATTGGAACATGCAATAGTGTGATGGTAAAGCATTCAACAGTAGGGACATTGTACTAAAGTGAAAAAAGTTGTGGTGAAGCGCTCTGCTCCCGCCTTGGCGTTTTCAAACTCTGAGTGTGCCTTCTCCCTTCGGCTCCCGGGACCTCCTACTCCCAGGGCTTGCTACCCTCAACTGGTACGTGATGGACCATGCAGAGCCTCCTCCTGTGGGTGCATCTTATCCAACCATCAAACATCCATGGCAAGAGCAAATCTTCCCTCAAGATAATCTTCCCTTCTAGTGCTCTTTAGTGTAGGCAAAATAATCCAATCTATTGAGCGCTTTCTATGAATAGCCAAGGCAAATAGAACTTAGCTTTAATGAAACCAATGAGTAATGACCAATGAGTGAAGGCATCCTAACTTACCAAACATCCATGCTCACCTGCAATATTCTATCTCTCATCCAAGGTTTATGTTTCCTCTTTCACGATGCTAATTTGTTCAAATCCCTAGTTGATTCATGGTTAACAAAGGAGAATACGAGTAGCATAGTGCATGAACACCAAAGTGTGTGAGAGTTGTGAGAGAGCAAATACCAAAGAGGGAGTTAAGAGAAATGATGGTTGACATTCATTCTACCAGGGGAACAAAGTACTCTTATTCTTCCCCACAATGACTGTACTTATTCCATGCTTCGATAACTATATAAGAAGGCTTACCCACAAACCTCTACACGCATTCATTGATTGGATTTATAAGTCAACACAGTTGGATGACTTCATTTAAGGAACATTATGGAAAAATAAATGAGTTCTAAAGCTAACACTTGATCATAGAGGATTATTTTCCCTTAGGCCCCTTCTCTGATTCCCCTTTAATAGAATCATAGCCCCTCTCGTGCTCTCTACAACCACATTCGACCATTATATATTATATTCCAACATTGATATTTACATAGCTTGAATTCACCATGGCAAGCCTACCACATAATCCATATAATTATATTTACATCATCTACGTGCCTAGCCATTCACTAGACAAGCCCAGGCCTTGAGCTCCACACTAGGAATGAATACAAACAAATTTGCATCATTTATACATGGGCCCTTGAGCTCCACACTAGGAATGAATACAAACAAATTTGCATCATTTATACATGGGCTTATCTATTTAAGCTCACATGGCTTCACTCCCATAATTATAACCTTGCTTTTACAAACTATGCATAGTCTGAACCAATACATTATATGGGTCATAACTAGGGTATTACACAAAAGACATATGTGCTCTAGTGGCCTCTCCAAGTTTGTCACATCTCGATCTTTCATGGCATCGAACTGATCCAAGTTCCAACACAATCTTCGAAATTGCCACCATATTCTTGATGGATTCTATCAAAATTTCAACACTCACTAACCTTCCCTCTTTTTTCATAAACGTTGCAAATATTGTGTTAGTGAATATACCATCGAGGATCCAGAAATAAACTGATCAGAAATCGGGGAAATTATGGGAAAATATTGGCGAATTTAAAATTTCAAAAAAAAAAAAAAAAAACCACTTAAATATTCTTTTATTTATTTATTTATTATTATTATTATTATTATTATTATTTTTTAAATCTAAAGCAACCCCTTTACTCCTTTCATGGTAAAGTAATCATGGGAAACCCTTTTCTCTCAGTCCCCTTCTTTTCGTCTTCAAAGTGAGCAAAAATTTCAAAAAATCTCTTGCCCCAACCGATATCTTCCATCATCTCACGAAATTCGCTAATCATATTAGGGAGGTGAAAAACTCACAAGATATAAAAAAAAATCACAATATATCATCAATATTTGCAACATTGCATCAAACATGCCCTCAAACCGGTTAGCTTTTCTCCATTTCCTAATTGAACACCATGGTCGTCATATAAGCATGTGGTCTACCTCTTGAATCTTTTGGGTTTTTCCAAAAGGACGACTCCTACTCCTTAACAGTTCGTTTCCACTAACTAGATCATTTCTTGATACCAAACTTGGGTTTCTTCAGTCACTCCTGAGGGCAGTTCCCATCTCTACCTTTCACTTTGATCTCCTAAAGTGTTGAATCAGTGGTCTTCCCATCTGCTAACTTAATAAAGAACCTCTTTGGAGGAAGCCTTTTTTATTTTTCTCAAGGGTCAAACATAGTTCACAAAGCAATAAATGCAGCAAGGGTTAGGAAAATTACATAACTAATGCGACAGATTGAAAGAATAACTGAAGGGAGAGCAAATGATCTACAACTCACCCCCCTCACATGTCAGATTGTTGACATTACTCTTTACAGCTTAGAAAGTGGCAAAGAGATCTGATATTAACTGAGATTGTTCTTTCGAGGTGACTCCATTCAGGTTTTCAAAAATTAAAAAAATAAAATAAAATCATCCATGAGAATTAATGGTATCTCCCTTATTGAGATTTCTATGACTATTTAATTAACATAGCCAGAGATCGATGATAAATTTACACTACACACACGAGCTTGATTAATAAAATAATTTAAAACGGGTTTTTTTTTTATAGAAATTGAGGTCGTAAATGCAATGCGGTTGTTTAATAAACCGACAGCACATGAAACCCTCAAGAAGTTCCAACTTAACGAAACAATAACTGCATAATATCTTCTTAAAACATTCACAACTTAGCAAATTGATGACTGGCAATCAAATAACATACTTCACACACGCAAAACCGGAAAAATAAGCCTTACGCTTTCTTGGCCTGTTCCAAGGCGCGCGCGTGTCCAAAATGAAACAGGTCGTAAATTCCATCCACATTGACCCTCACTGGCTTTTCATTCTCTGCGTTCTCTGAGGACTCCGGACATGGATGCGGTTCGAATCTCAATGGTGGGGCTGAGACGTTTGTATCTTCATAAACGTGCTCCTCTTCGATTTCAACATCTCCTTTTTGTCTCTTGCGAGGCTTACGAGCCATTTTCTGCTCTGAAACCACACAGATTGCCAGCAAGCAAAAATTAACTCAAAAGCAAATTCAAAAATTATAAAACACACTTATAACATGGATTAGTTTCATCAATCTGAAGGAACTAACCTTGAAAATCTTACCTAAAAATGATCACAGATTACAACTAAACCGCCTTAATGTTGTTTAATATTTGAACTTCTAATATACAGCCTTCGTCACAGCTATTAGACAAATCTAAAAATTCTGAAGCCCATCCATGTGGAACGTGATATTCTCCCGTATCTTATGCTTCATCGTCTGCATAGAATGTTGCTTGCAATAGTGTTTCGTTATGTGCGGGCTGCTTATGGTGTCAGGAAAGAAGGGAACCACCGTCATATGATTGCCCCGGCCCCATCTAAGGCGTACAATAAAAGACTAGTTCCATTATGTAAACTAGACCTCATTGAGCGGAATGTGCCATGAATATTACTATATCGAATGTTCAGAAAGCTGTTATATTCGAATGCATCTTATTTGTTTCTTTTTCAAATGAAACGCTGATGGAAATGTATGGACTATTTGTGGAATTCATGTCCATGGGAACATATCATGATTTTGAAAGGATGAAAAGTGGTATATTGGATTTGTGAAATTTTAATGTAATTAAAATTATTTAATTATTTATTTTCCGATAATATAATATAAATTATTTGTTAAAAGATTTTAGATTGAGTGATTTGATGAATAATTTGTTTCTCCCTTTGCACAAGTTTAAATATTTGGAAACATGTTGTAACCAATTTATTAGTAGCATTTATGAATAATTGTATATGGTGTTATAGTAGTCCAATCTATTGAAATTACATATATATATATATATAAACTAGTAGCCAATTAAGATTATCTTGAATGGTTGGGGTGTTTCCTCACTCAAGTTCAAATATAAATTATTAGTCAATTAGAGTTACTTAAGATTACTTTGAGTGATTGAATTAGATAGTTGTTATCTTTCCCACTAATTCAAATCTTACTACTAATATAATAAGCTATAGTACCTTGATAAATATTATTGTAATTTAAATAAATATATTTATAAATTGAAATAATTCATATATAATACTAAATATATTTATATAAATTTGTCATTAAAAAAATAAACAAATTATGTACTTTTATTTGAGCTAGTTTGCAATGTAGCTTCTAAATACACATTCTATTATGGCTGCAAATGATTATTTTTCAAATCATAAACTATTAAT
>APFE030615588.1:75429-96506 GCA_000404065.3 Pinus taeda | reverse complement strand
TATAATGTTGTTAAAAATCTCTCACTATTTAATATTAAGAAGAAGAAAAAATATAATTTCTTTTATTTATATGTATGTGTGTGCGCGCTTATATTATGTCATTGTATGATATCTAGTTACAGCTTCGTGCTATTAGTTTACCCTATTACAAAATAATCAAGGAATTTTTTGTGTTGTGGCTAAAGTTAACATTAGGTCTTGGGTGTTTTGATGAGATGAGATCATTGCGTCACCACATGCCTAAACCATTATTTGAGGGTTGACGTATGGGTTGGGAGGTCGGCAAATAAATATGAGGGTAATTCATTGATTCCTCCTTTGTTCGCCAACTTGCATTTAGTCTATTAACTCATTGATTCCTACACCATCATATAGGCATCTCCAACCTGCATTTATTGTTTACTCTTTGATCACGTCTAATTGCAGGGTGAACTAAGAACTTTAATTCAGGGTGAACTAAGAACTTTAATGCAGGGTGATTTGAGAAATTTGGCCAGAACGTCGATTGCAGATTTAGCTTTGGAATGCATTTTTTGCTCATATGTACTTGTAATGTCATCTCTTAAGTAACGATGGAGTGGATTCAATGATTGAACGAATGGATTAAATGGTCAAATTGTTGCAACTAACAGTGTCATTACTCCAAGAGTCGTAAATTTCTAAGGGTTTCAGCTTTGCATTCTGATTTATGTTCAATGTTTTCATTTGCCTCGTAGGTTGCATGCTTCTATTCATTATTTTCATTTGCCGTCTGAAGAGAACATCTAAAAATCGTTGCACATACTAGAAGGGAAAGGCAACAATTGGGGCGTTTTGTAATGTAGTCAAGGTTGGGTTCATAGGTGTTTGTTTCTGATCCCATTCGATTATGTACATTTTTGCCAGTGGAGTCCAAATGTCATTTGGAAATTTTCATGTTGTCATTGCCATATGTTCTTCTGGGAGCACAGTTTTAAGTTGATTGCCCTAGTTTAAAAAAAAATACAATTAGAAAATGAAATCCATTAGAACCTATTGAGAAATAATAATAATAATAATAAAAACAAAATAAAACAATAAACCATAAACAATAAAAATTATATATATATATATTATATATATATAATATTATATATATATATATATTATATATATATATTATATATATATATATTATATATTTGAAATGCGGTAACCTAGACATTTAACTTGTGTGTCTTTATTTCTTGAAGCAGTTAACAATGAGAAAGAATGGAGACGAATCATTAAAGGATAAGGTTGGAGATTTGTCAAGTTGTGAAGTGGACTGAGAGATATCACATTAAACTGTGAATCAGAGACACACTTCCAATTCGTACAGTGAGATTATCCATTTAGATCTAGGAATTCCTTTAACCATAATAGGCCTTGTCTCTAAGGTGAGTCACTCCTGTAGATATGTTATTCTCTTTAAAGGAAAATTGAATTATGTGTTTTAGGTTTTGCATTTGTTTGAATGGACGTGGCAGAATATATATGGGTTATGTCTAATTTTTTTTTTAGTGAAGTGGGTGCACAAATATGCATTGGAAAAAGATCAATTGTGGGTTGGTTGTTTTGCAAAACATATATTTGTTTATGTTGATATTAACAGAGCATGTTTTCGTAGTGAAAATAATCATGGGTTTTCCTGTTTCTATCTCTTCTATGCAAACTCTATTTTGAGCCCACTGGAATAAAATTGGGAACCATGGGAAGCCAAGCTCTTGAGTTGATCGTAGGATTTTTTTATTTATATTATGTACCAGAGTCCACTCTTTGTATTGGGGTATAAATTCTGAAAGATAATTCCCTGTGTAAAGTCTTTACCTTATAACTTAGTTGGATATTGTATAGGGTAAGGTACCTGTAAACCTAAGTCAAATGATTTCCTGGTATCCCCACCTACTAAACCTTCATTAAGGTGCTTACTAATTATCCAAAGAAATGGCAGCAAATTTATTCACTGGAGTTTGGGACTTCTGCACTCGTATAGGAACAAAGCCAAATGCACATGCACTCCTTCCTATATATACTTGGCCAGCAATGGCATAGAGCAAAATTTTCAGTTTGAGATGGCAAAGCTAAAGGCTCAAATGAATATCCATGCTTACTAGGTGTTTAGTTCACACCTTGTCTTGAGAGGTATGCACTAACCACTTACGCATTTTCGATCCTTGTAGTTCACCCACTTACAATTGGCTTATAGCATAAAGCTACATGTCTCCCAATTTCGTGTACTAATTTACATCAGGTGGAATAACCACTCAGGTGTTCAATTAAAATTGGTTTCCTTTGGTAAGTGTTTTGTGGATTTGAAAATGTGGGTTGATGGTTGGCATTCAAGATAAACACTATGCTGCAATCTAGAATTTTGTACCTGTTTAAAGAAAAATAAGCATAGGGCTAAATTTATATTTATTATGGTCAAGGCATCCCAACAAACACTACAATAGGTTGTGTTCAATTCTCCTCCCCCATTGTGCAGAGCCTCTGATTTGAATTTTATATTAATTTGTTGGGGTTGATTATGGCCACTTTTAAAAGGATGTTTCTTTTCTTGCTCCCTCCTTTAGAGTTAGAGCCAAAAATCTTGTAGTCTTATGAAATAAAAACATGAAGCCTAGGCTAACATCTGAAGCTACAAAAGATACCCGAGTGAAGACTACTTGAGATTCCAATGACCTACAAGATGTTAGTGTGATGGTAAAGCATTCAGGAGTAGGGCCATTGTGGGACATTGGTACCCAATAGTGTCCATTGATTTCCATGAGCATGCTATGACCGGTATAATGGTTTTGAGGCAAGGATATGCATTGGTTTTTGGACCTTTCGATGCGAGGAAACCTTGCCAAGGGATGGATCACTCGAGGGATTGTGTAGCAGAGAAGGGGATACTGAGGAAATTGGAAGGTGAGTGATTGCACGGAAGAGGGCAATCAGATTTCTTGAGGGACTCTGTATTAGAGAAAGGAAGGCTGAGAAATGAATTTTATTTGGTAATTAACATTCCCATATGGAATCAAAAGCACATTAGGAGTGTGCCTTGAAACAATGAGTTGGTAAATATTCACATAGGGTGGCGCAAGGATCATGGCACTAGACATTGGATGCAGGTTTGACTTTGGCAGTGGATTCTGGACTTCTTGGGAAGGAGGTGAATCATGGTATTACTTTGAGGGTGTGAGCCTCTAGATTCCCTTGTTGCTGATGTAGGCATCGTATCCTTTTATTTGTTGGTTAAAGAAAATGTGCATATGTATGTATGCGTATATTATTGTTAATATTGTATCGAGTTGGATTTATAAAGCTCCATAAATAATATGTATGTTTGCTGGTTAAAGCAAATGTGCATGAGTATATGTGGTTGTTATTGTAAATATTATAGTGAGTTGTGTTATAAAGCTCCAGTAAACAATATGTTTGCCATATTTTCAACAAGTTTCATTGTAAATATTGGATATGTTATAAAGTTCCATAGGTAGTATGTTTTCCTTTCAACGGTTTGCTAGTCATAAACGTCA
This sequence comes from Pinus taeda, assembly GCA_000404065.3. Classification (NCBI taxonomy): domain Eukaryota; kingdom Viridiplantae; phylum Streptophyta; class Pinopsida; order Pinales; family Pinaceae; genus Pinus; species Pinus taeda. The sequence goes on along the minus strand of APFE030615588.1, from coordinate 92,985 downwards.
TAGAACACTGAGGACTGTGTCCCCCCAAGGGGGAGGGGTTTGTAACAATCCTTGGTGATTTTCCATGTACATAAAAATATGACCAAGGTCATGGGACACACATTCCAATATGAATGGTGGATGAACATCATAGTGGGGATCACTTTAGGCTTATTTATGGTTATGGAAGTTGGCAAAGGCAAAGAGGCAATAATTGGCATTTGTTTATGAGAAATAATGGAAAATAGGAGAAAAGGGAGGTGAAGATACACAAGTTTGCATGCTAAGGAAATTAGAAGGAAATGCAAGAAAAATGGAGAAAAAGGAGACATCAACAATAAAAAGGCATCAAAGAACCAATTTACATCTTTTATGAGTTTTTGTTTGAGAATAGTGTTAGAGAGAGAGCTCTAGAGGAGAATCCAAGCAAAGGAAAGCAAAGGAAGGAAAATGAAATCGAAGGAAAGCAAAGAAAAGGTTAGATCAACAAATTAAACAGGAGGATTTTGCAAGTAACAGGTTGCGTGTGTGATTTCCTAGCTGAGGTGTGAATGCATGGTACATGCATTTGTTTATTTGGTTCATTTGTTGTCATTAGCATGGGTTTTTCTTGGTTTTGACAAAGGTTTCAACGTTGCCTTGCCATTGATGGGCTAGCCATGGTGTGATGGGATTCATTATTGGTTGAGTTTTGGATTGTCGAAAGGTTTTGAAACCAAGTGAGGTGGTCTGAGGAAAATTCCCAAGGATTGGAGGTGGAGATGGGTTTCTCTAGAAAGCCCTCAATAGGTGGGTGAAGATGGGAAAATTCCTCAAGTTATGGTGAAGGAATTTTGGTTTTGTGATCTCATAACCGATTTAGGTGAGATCACAGTAGGTTGAGGGTGGAAGGGGTTTAACCTCTAGAGTCCCTGATGATTATGTCTTGGTTAATCACACATTCATGCTTGGAATATGGCATGGGGTTGATTGGTTGAAAGAAATATTTGTTTCAGCCCAATCTATGGTCAAGTGGTACTTGGGAAGTCCCTTATTTGGTTGGATTTTACATATGTTAATAGGTGATATTTTCCTATTGTTATATATGAGAACTTGTACTTATTATGTTGATTTGATTTGTCATGGTTAATATTATGCTTATATGTTGATTACAAGCATGCTTCTATGATGTGATATAGATATGGCTCTTGTCCATGATTTGATAAGTATTTGAATGATTAATGAATGCATCAGCTAACAAGTGTTGTTTCAGCTACTTTAGAGTGCATTAGACCTTCTTGGTGATTCTCATATGAAGTTTAGAGGTTTATGAACAAATATGCATTCATGACCTGTAGCTTACAAGTTTACTATATGTTTGATAAAATGTCTATTATGTAATAGATATATCTAGGTCAAGATCTTGTTCAAGTTTGAATGTTGGACATTGTTATCATCCTAACCATGACTCAAGAAAGTTACAGGCAGTTATGGGTAGTGGTATGACGGCTATCCTAAAAATGTGGTAGAGATCCCAGAACTACATGCACAAAACTGGAAGATTTGGGTCATATCTGCATAGAGATAGGCTTATGGGTGTGGTTGGAGCCTCATAACAACATGCATGTTGTGTTGTGGGTGTGGTTTGGGTGTTAGGCTTGTGGAAAAGCAATTCTAGCTTAGATATGATCATCAGAGGTTGTGGACTGACTTTTGGGTGATCTAGTGCTCCTGAGAGGTATCAATAAGTTTTCGGATTGTAGGCCCCACTTCCATAATTGGAACTTAGAGGTTGGGTCATGTCTTAGTAGCACTTAGCTCATGTTCACTCTAGAGAGCTTGTAAAAGAGGGTGAATGTGCGAGGAGGCATTACAAATTGGTGTCAGAGTGAGGTTGCAACATTGGACCTTGGGTAAAAGCAGATCGTCATACAGGTTTGTATGTTTGGCGTGTAGGTATGATGGTTAATGGTTTTTATGTGCATCATGGTTCTATGCATGCCTACCATTTTATTATTGTCATGGTTACATGCATGATCAATGCTAGTTGATTAATGTGGTCATATGCACATGCAACAGTTAGACATGTATTATAGTTAACTTGTTTTCATGTGCATTATGGTCATATGCATGATGACTATTATCATTGTGGTTAAGGTCGATGTTATTATGTATCGTGCTAATCTGGATTTAATTGTGTAGATGTGATAACCTCCCCTGAGATACACTGAGGTATGGCTTTGATTATGTCATCTATTTGATTTATCTAACATGGTATGTTGCAGGGAAATAGAAGATCAAAGATGAAGAGAAAAATGGTGGACTATAATTCACATGACTCCCCTTATAGGCCTCATGAGAATTCTATGGAATGAGAAAGGCTAGTTGAGCAGCAAGAAGAACAATATTCCCCTGATCTGGTTGATAGACTGAGGAGTCTGAGGACAAAGATCAAAAGTTGCAAGATAGTTAATAATAGGTCGATTGAGGCACAAGAAAAGCCTTGCAAGAGATTAGGAAAAGCAAGCAGAAGTTAATGCGGTCATCCTTCATAGACTTTCATATTTGCAGAAGCAGAGACATATGGGGATTATTCATGGATAGGAGGAGAATAATGATGGGGCATATAGTATCAAGTCCCTTAGAGGACACGTGTTGGACAAGGATGATACAGTCAGAGGTGGCAAATCGTCGGATACACCTAATAGGAGGAGTAGTGCTTATGTATTTCATTCTAACTCTAGTTATGAGAGACACCATCACCATTACCTCCAACATCCTTATAGAAAGAGTGAGAAGTAGTACTGTAAAAATATTTTAAGAAAGGCAAGATAAATACCCTTAGTCTTAAACGAAATAACAGAAATTTGGTGGGAATGTGTTATGCACGTTAGAGGCATCAAAGATGAAGAGCTTATTTGCGATGAGTTTGATGTCAAAAGATGTAGAACTATTGTTGTGTTGAACTTGTGATGGAGATCATCGTAGGAAGGATTTCCATTTGTATCAGAGTGTGTAGTTGCATGGAAAACCTAAGATCTACAATGCGCAAGAGGCACAGGTAGTTGGGGATGTCATGGTTGAGTCATGGTGTTTGTGGCTAGTTTTGTGCTTTCAATATTTTGTGATTTTTTACACTTGATTTGTGGTTTTGATTGCATCTGGTGCATGGATATGCCACTTTGTTGTGGTGTCGTATTGTTATTGGTTTTCATGATTTTCTACTTGTTCTTTCCTTTTATATTTTGAGGGTCTTGGGAATTGGTTGGGGGAAGAGGAAAATTAATGGAGCTTAGGGAGAGTTGAATAAAATCCAACATGTAATATGAGGCCCGGATGAAGCCCGATGCATGAATAAGAGCACCTGAAGGCAAGAATATGACAACCAATTGGACTGGTTAGGTGCATGGGGATAAATGGATAGTGACAGGAGAGTTATGAGAAAGGTAATCAAGGAAAAATAAAGTAAATGGATCTAAGGTATCAAATTCCTTGGTTATGTTGGGAAGCGTTATTCTCGGTGTTGTGCATGTGTTGCATGGATAAAGGGAGTTTTATTAACCCTGACCTTATGAGAAACTAGTAATTATGTTGTGATCATGATTATTATGATGTTTATGTATGTGTGTGTGTGTAAGAATGTCATTTTCTGGCAAGGTCATGAGGGATCATTCTTGTGGAAGAATGATTGTTTATGTGGGTGAATGGCATGAAAAGGTTCCCGGTTTATGAGGAATTAAGTGGGAAGAGTAGTCATGACAAATATATGAGGTTAACATCATGTGGATATGATTTATATTATGTGCTTATAACTATGCCTACGTTTATGCTATGGCAGGTAATGTTGAGGGAAACATTAGCGAAATGAAAACAACATGATCTACGACATGTTGGGACAAGCATGGATAGCGGAAAGAGCCACAAACCTAGGACCTGGGTTGTGGATGCACGCAATAAGGCATGGGAAAGACACTAGAGTTAAGGTTGCCTAGTAGAGAAAGTGTGGTCTATGGATGTGCAATACTATTGTTGTGTATATGATGTACATATTGTGTTTTGTACATGTGGTATTGTTTCATAAGTCTTGTGTAGTCGTTTTATCGTGACACGTGTATTCATTGTATTATACTGTGTGTATCTATATGTGTTATGTTGTACACTAGGTGTGGGTGTATGTGTGGTGTTGTACACCAAGTGTAAGTGTATGTGTTGTGATGTACATTGTGTATGTGTATGTGTTGTGAAGGGGATTGGTTCTTGGGTTCACGATGGTTGTGGGTTGGAACAAATGCTCTGGAAGCTCTGGAACAATTCAGGTTGAGTTACTAGTTCCTGGAGTCGTAGGTTGAGACAAATGATTTGGAGCCCTTGGTAGGTTGAGTTACTAGTTTTTGGATCTGTGGTGGGAACAAATGCTCTGGAGCCCTGCAAGGTTGTGGGTTGATTTACTAGTTCCTAGAGCCTTAGACAACTTAGGATGAGAACTGTCTTGAGTTGTTGCTATTGAGGATAAAGACAGTTTAGTCTTTGGATGCGCTTGTTACTGATATTGAAGGTAGAGGTGGTTTAGTCTCTAGATGCCCTTGTTGCTGATAACTAGGGAGTAGGCGGTACAGTCTCCAGATTCCCTTGTTACTTTGAAGAGAAGAGAAGGCACTAGGTGCTTGCTGGGTTTGGCAACCGATCCAGTGTGTGTACGTGATTGAAGAGAAGAGAAGGGATTGGTTACTTGCAGGGTTTGGAAAACAATTCAGTGTGTGTACGAAAAGGACAAAAAATAAAGGAAAAAGAAAAGAACCATTTGAAAGATAATTATTATTATTTCATTTCAGTTTTTTATTATGCATGTGATTTATGATTATGATTTATGATGGTTGATTTTTGAGCTAACCATATGTGATATGTTTATACATGATGATTTTAATCAAAGAACTAGTTTGACTTGTTGCGATAGGAAGTAAAGAGAATTGTAGGTGTACCTTATTTGCGACCTACTAATGAGATATTATTTGAATTAATTTCAATTTCTTTTTAGTCTAATAGAAATTATGTGTTTGGTACATGAAAGCAAGGAAATGATTAGTTTGGGTGGTTTAAATTGACTACGAGAATGTTAGTAGCAACAGTAAAATGAATTGGAACATGCAATAGTGTGATGGTAAAGCATTCAACAGTAGGGCCATTGTACTAAAGTGAAAAAAGTTGCAGTGAAGCACTCTTCTCCCGCCTTGGCATTTTCAAACTTTGAGTGTGCCTTCTCCCTTCGGCTTCCGATGCCTCCTAATCCCAGGGCTTGTTGCCTTCGACTGGTATGTGATGGACCATGCGTAGCCTCCTCTTGTGGGTCTATCGATCACTGCCTCAACTATGGAACTTCACCTTAGTTGGGAGAAAATGCGAGCCTTTGCCTCTCTGATCTCCTCCCTTGGACCGTCTCATCCCAGACCGTCAATATCAAAGTTTGTTAAGAAGATCAATAAAATACCTAAAATAATTCTTCCTCCCTCCCTTCCTCGTCACACAACTTTGTCCCTCTCTAAACGAGGATTGGTTGGTCAATTTACTGAAATCTGGCCCTCTCTCCATTTGGTTCTCAAATGGGTGGAAAGAATCTAGGCCTCATCTATCATGGGAAAAATCTCCATCAGGTTTTGTGGAAAAGGTTATTTTACCTTCCAATTCGAATTGAAAGAGGACAAAGATTTAATCTTCAAAAATGGACCATATTTCATGGATTCAAGAGGGCTATATCTCAACAAATGGACTTTGACTTCGATCCAGAGTTAGATGTTCCAAATACAGTGCTAGTATACTTGAGGCTTCCCCATCTTCCTCTACATTTTTGGGGAGATGAATTTGTTAAAGCAATAGGAAATGCAGTGGGGAAATATATCGACATAAGTGAGCCAAAGGAAAGCATACATGCTTGGGAAAGGACTTCCGGAAGCAGTCAAGATCAAAGTGGATAGCTGGGTTCACATTCAAAAGCTAGATTATGAACAAATTTTGTTCACATGAAATGTATGTCATGAATATGGTCATTTTGCTAATATATGTGCTAAAAAACAAGAATAAGAAGAAATAGAAAACCAGGAACCAAAATGGGAGCAGGTCAAGAAGAAAAAGTCAGCATCCAAACCCTCATCCCATCCTTCTTTTGTCTCCATCCTCCCATCTTTGACCCTCCCCCTCTCCCCCTCCTCCTCGACTCCTTTTCCTTCTCCTCCTAAAGCTCCCCCCTCTCCTTCCACATCTTTACCTCCTTCTTCTACCCCCCCACCCTTTGGATCTTTTGGCTTCTATCCCATTTAGCTCTCTTGGGGACCTTGATCTTCCCTCCTCCCCTCCTTCCTCCCCTCCTCTCCTCCCCTTCCCCTCTATTCCCTCCCCCTCCTCTCCCATAGCCCTTCCCATTCCTCCTTCGATCGAATAGTCACTTGAACCATCTCCAAAGATCTCCTCTCCTCCCTTGACCACCCTAAATGGGGAGGCAAAAAATCCAAGCAAGAAATTAGAGATGAAGTTGTGGCAAAGGATATGACTTTGGGCACTCAACAACCATTGGACACCTTTCTAGAAAAAAAGGAGAAAACCACTCAACCCAATAGAGGGAAAGGTCCCTCTACCCTCAACTCCAAGTGATAATGAATATAGTCTCCTAGAACTGCAAAGGAATGGGAAGTATGCCAAAAATCAAGGCAATGAAATACTTAATAGCGTTAGAGAAGCCTGATATTTTTATGATCCAGGAGATGAAGACAATTGAAAAGGAAATGGAAACAATGAGTCAGAAAATGAAAAAATACCAAGGAACATCATTCCCAACAATAAGAGCTTCAGGAGGGATTTGTACATTATGGAAAACAAAGAAGTGGGAGTTGATTCAGGAAAGAAAAGAGCCACATTGGATGAAAATAGACTTGAAAAACAAAAACTCAAAGGAGATATATTGTATTGTTAACATTTATGCCCCAAATCATTAAAGGGATAAGGAAGTCTGTTGGGATACCTTAAAAAATCATCTTTTATAGGTCCAAAATAGAGGCATAATAATAGGAGGGGATCTCAACTTGGTACTGAATGTAGAGGAGAAGTTTGGTGGGAAATATATTGCTGATCCATCAAGGGAAATGGTAGAATCTATCATGGAAACTTGCAGATTAATGGACATGCCACCTGGCAATGGGAAGTATACATGGAGTAACAAAAGAATTGGTAAAAATAATATAAAGGAAAGGCTAGAAAGATTCCTAATCCAAGATTGAATAGCCACCTCCTTCACCGAAATAAAATCGAAAATCATACATAACATTGCATTAGATCACAAACCAGTGGCACTTTCACTTTGGTTATTAGAGAACTTTGGCCATGTTCCTTTCAGATTCAGTTCCATTTGGAATGACAGTGAAGAAGTAAAAAAAATCATTGGAGATGTATGGGAAAATCAAATCGTTGGCTCTCCTAATTATCTCTGGGAAACTAAACGTATATCATTGAGGAAAGAGTTGAAACAATGGGCAAGGAGCAAACAAATAGAAACACAAAAAAGAAAGCTAGAAATAACAAAAAAAATAGAGAGAATCCAAGTTGAAAAAGAGCAACAAGCGGAAATGCAGGGGAGTCTATGGCAGGAAAAACAAGTGTATTGGGAATTGAATAGGAAAAACAGAGTGGAAGAAGAAGAGCGGAGACTAAAGTCTAGAAGTTTATGGCTTAAAGTATGCGATAAGAACACAATCTTCTTCCATAATACTACCAGGATCAGGAGAATACAAAATCTTATTGACAGAATTTTGGATAATGAGGGCAAAGAAGTAAGAGGACAAGAGGAAATAAAGAAGGAGGCTTTTAGATATTACAAAAATCTGTTATCATCCTCAACAACAAATAATGAGTATGAAGAATTTCTACAACATACCCCCAAAAAAATCAATGATGGAGAAAACATTGAATTTACAAAAGAAGTTGAAGAAAAGGAAGTGGTTGCTGTTATTTTGGATCTACATCCGGACAAGGCTCCGGGCTCGGATGGGTTCCCTATCTCCTTCTATAAAAATAATTAGAGTATCGTAAAAAAAGATTTGATAAGAATGATTAGAAATGTTTTTTGGAAATTCAAGATAGGAGGACTCATAAATTCCTCCTTCCTTGCTCTAGTCCCAAAAGAACCGAATGCAAACACTTTTAGCAGGTTCATGCCGATCTCTCTATGTGACTCCTCCTACAAAATTATTACAAAGATTCTGGCAAATAGAATAAAAGCAGTGCTCCCAGAAATTATCTCAGAAAACCAAGGAGGATTTGTACCAAAAAGACAATTTCTTGACAATATCCTAATTGTCCAAGAAGATTTGCACTCTAGCCTTATTAAAAAGGAAAAAGGTATGATTATAAAGCTTGATATGGCAAATGCCTTTGACAGGGTTAATCTAGACTTCCATGTGGTAGTTCTTTAGATATTTGGTTTCTCAAAAAAGGTAATAGATATAATTAAGGCCTATATAGTAGGTCTCTAGATTTCTCCATTGATCAATGGAAGATCAAGTGAATATTTCCAAAGTTCAAGTGGAATTGGTCAGGGCTGCCCCCTCTCTCCTTTCATATATATTATAATGGCAGACTCTTTGAGCCAAAATCTCAAGAAATGCAGACAAGAGCGGTCTATCACAGGTCTCTCAATCTCCCCTGAAGTAAAAAGCATAAACCACTCTCTATTCGCAGATGGCACCTTAGTTAGGGGAGGGGCATCTTGTATAATGGCAAGAAGAATAAAAAAGGTGTTGAACAACTTTATGGAAGCCTCTAGTGGACTTCTAAATAATAAAAAATGTAGAATCTTTGGATGTAACTCTCCTCTTCGTGCTCTCCAAAAAAAATCATAACTTCTGGAAATTCCTTTACAAGAAAAATGGAGCCATTTTCATTATCTAGGCCTCCCCATTTCCAAAGAAAATCTGAAGATTGAGATATAGAATAAGTACATAGAAAAAATGAAAAAAAAGTGCAAAATTGGGGATTGAATTGGCTAAACATGGAAGGAAGGGTGGTATTAATCAAAGCATTACTGACAACACTCCCAATTTATCAATACACAACAGTACTAGCTCCGACAAGAATACATAAACAAATCAAGCTAGTAATAAGGGGTTTCCTATGGCAAGGAGGAAAAATAGAAACAAATAAGCACATCCTAGTGAAATCAGATGAAGTAACGTAGCCCTATGAGAAAGGCGACTTGGCTATAAGACTTCCTGGGATAATGAATTTAGCATTGGGGACAAAAATAACTTGGAGATTTATAACTAGAGAAAGTTGTTGGTGTAAGCAAATCCCGGAAGTAAAATATATGAACCATAATAGAATTCTATTATTAGAAAAAAATTCCCAATAAGACCATGTTCCCATATTTCGAGTTTGATTAAAAATACCTTTCCTCTAATCAAAGAAAATTCCTCTAAGATCCCTAGGAATAGTAGACTCATCAAAATATGGAACGACATAATAATGGGAAATTGGCCTATAACTTTCCAAGAAAATATTCAATACTTGAGAAGGTGGATGAATTCAAAAGCTATCAGTACGCTGGAAGACATCTCTATTTGGAGAGATAGAGATTGGGAGGACTAGAGAGTCCACAATATTCCCCAAGGCCTTGTCCCTCAGTGGAGGTCACTAATCTCGCATCTTAAAGGGGCTACCCCATTGAGTTTTGACTCAAAGGACTCTCTCCGTTGGGATCCCGATGGAGGATTTTTTTCAGTCAAATCTGGATATGCCTCCTTACATCAATAAGAAAATTGTGATTGGGATCGCTGGAGGTAGGAATAGAAAATAGAATCCCTGCCAAAAATCAAAGTGTTCATGTGGACACTCCTCAAAGGCAAGATTCTTACTGCTAATAATCTTAAAAAGAAAGGTTATGAAGGCCCTTTACGCTATGCAATGTGTCAGAAAAGTGAAGAAAACATCCAACATCTCTTCGTGGGATGTCGCTTTGCTCGTGTCTGTTGGTAAGAGCTCATAAGACCTCTGGGGGTAAGTATTTAGCATTCGCTGCCTCTGCAAATACTCCAAACAAACTAGAAAAAAAAGTATGCATATACTTTTAAAAGTAAAGAAACAATCAAAAGATATTGACTGAGCTTGCCCTCGTTTATGTGCTAGCAAATCTGGTTAGCAAGAAACCAGAGGATCTTCAAAAACTGCACTCCAAGCACCAAAATAATACTGGCTAAAACTTGGAGCATGACAATTGAGTTCATCAACTCCAAAGGAGCTAAAGCAATGGATATAAAAAACATGCAGCATGAGGAAAGAAACTAGTTAGAATTTGCGATGAGAAAGCAGCAAAAAACAAACATCAACAAATCAACCATGAGTAGATCTACTATTAGCACTCAGAGTTGGAAAATCAGAATTAAAAAGAGAATTTTAAAGCATGGTCAAAAAAATTAAATAGGCCATGTTTATTGTTCGATGGAGCTTTTAAGTCTAATCTAGGCAAGGTTGGAGTTGGAGGTCTCATCTTTGATCCAGGAGGAATAAATCCCATCACTTATGAATGAGGATTAAGAGAATTATCCAACAATAGGTTAGAAGCATACAATCTCCTCTTGGGAATGGAAATATCAAGGAAACGAGGTATGAAGAACCCATCATAATGGGGGATTTGACAATAATTATTCAATCAATGGTGGAGAGAAGAAGCCTCAAGAACTGGACTCTTAGTCAAATAATCAAAATGGTGGAAAAAAATCTTCAGTATCTTGGAGAAGTCACCTTCAATCATATCCTAAGAGAAAACAATGGTACAACTGATATGTAGGCCAATTTGGTTGTCAATTGTCGTATGGGAGAATCCAGAATTGACAATGAAATTTCTCAAAACCCCATTCCATAAGACTTCAAGCCGTGAAGTGCAGAGAATTACACTCAAGCTAAGGACATCAAGGTGGGCATCAATCACCTCAATACGAAAATCTATAACTCAGAAGCATAATAGAATCAGGAAAATCACAATGTATAGACATCATTGTCAAACTCTGCCAATCAAGCGAGTCTCAGCTACTCAGGCTCCCTGTGAAATGAACAATTTATCTATCCTACAAAGGCCCTAAGTGCAGCTATATAACCTTCATCTCTCTGCACTTGTTCCCATCTCTTTGCTGCTCTTTCTCTCTGTCTTTCTCCTGTTTCTGGGCTTAGTTTCTTACACTCTCCTTTATATTCCGCCTATTCCCAGAAGCAACTTACAAATTTCTTGAATTTGTCTTTGCGCCTCTTGGGTGATCGAGCTTATCCTCTGTGATATTGTCTGGCCCCTCCCATCCGTGCAGCTCTAGTGGTATATGTTTCTCCCCTTCGCGCAACTCTAGTGGCTTCTTTTCTTGCTTCGACTCTTGGCTTATCTCTTTTTCTCAAAAAGCGCCACTATAGCCTTCAATTCTTTGATCTCTTCTCACTGACAGCTCCATGTTGGCCTGCCTTGTGGCTGGGTTAACATTTATTCTCGACTTATTATAGCTACTTCTTCTCCCTATCGGAAAGGACGCCTTCACCTCTCTGGTCACTCTATATCCTATGCTCTCCTTTATTTTCTGACTAGTCTCAGAAGAAGCTCTCAATCTTCCTGTAACTGTCACTATGCTCCTTTGGTGACCAAGCTTATCCTCTTTGTTTTAGTTTTTCCCCTCCCCTTCGCACAGCTCTGGTGGTATTCATTTCGCCCCTTCGCGTTGCACTGGTGGTATTTGCCTCTCCCTGTCGCGCAACTCTAGAGGTTTGTGCTTCCCCTCGCACAATCCTGGTGATCTGTGTGTCTTCCCTTAGTGCTGCTTTGGTGGCTTATTTCCAGTTTCGACTCTTGGATTATTTCATTTTCTTCGAAGAGAACCTCGTTTATTGTTGATCCTCTGTTCTCCTCTCAGTGGAAGTTGTTGATTATTGATGGCCTATCTTCAGGAAAAAATATCATTTATTTTCGTGTATTTTTCGCCTCTTCTTCTACGTGCTGGAAAGAACACCTTCATTCCTCGGGAAAAATGGAATGGAATCCTCTGGAAAATGTACCTAAGTGCGAGAGTTGTGCTATGTGTAGAGCCAACAAATTCATGATCAAACAAATTATAGAAACGATTAAGGACTATAAATTTGAAGCAAAATATGAGAACTCGTTCCTGAAGAGAGAGCTAGAAGAGCAGAGGTAGGAAATTGCAGCCCTAAAGCACAAATGCAAGCACAGGGATGAAACGATCAACTATTTGAAGAGTTTACTAATCAATCAGATGGGAGAGAACTCTAACTATAAAAGGAGCAAGAATCGATTTCTGTCTCATCATGAATCTTCAGTCAACAAAAAATAGACTCCTCATTTCTGCTTTTCTTCTCTCTGCAAAGCTCTTCCTCCAATAGTTTATTATGTTATGTAAATGTATATTCATGTTGAATAAGTTCGTAGGTATTTACAAGAATAGTTGCAATTGGTACGTTTAAAATAGAAAAGGGAAGGGCTTGGAAGATAGGGAATGTTGGTTTTCTTCCGGGTTGCCCCTCTCCATTTTGCATCGATGTAATGTGGGCTTGCCTCCTCTTTTATTTTTTGGAATAGAAGTCTAGTAACCGACTTTGTCAAAAATAAAAACAATAGGTCCATCGTGGGATATTCGTACCCAATAGTGTCCATTGATTTCCATGAGCATGATATGACCAATATTATGGTTTTGAGGCAGGGATATGCCTTGGTTTTTAGACCTTTCGATGTGAGAAACCTTTTCAAGGGATGGATCGCCCGAGGGACTATGTAGCAAAGAAGGGGATGCTGGGGAACTTGGAAGGTGGGTGACTGCACGGAAGGGGGTCACCGTATTTCCTAAGGGACTGTGTAGCAGAGAAAGGAAGATCAGGAAATGAATTTGTTTTGGTCATTAGCATTGCCAGATGGAATTAGATGCACTTTGGAAGTGTTCCCTGGAACAATGATCTAGTAACTATTCATTAAGGGTAGCGTAAGGATCATGGCAGTGGACATTGGATGCAGGTTTAACTTTGGCAATGGATTCTGGACTTCCAGGGAAGGAGGTAAATCCTGGTATTACTTTGAGGGTGGAGGTGTGAACCTCTGGATTCCCTTGTTGCTGATGCAAGCATCGTATCCTTTAATTTCTTGGTTAAAGAAAATGTGCATATTTATATATGTGTATATTATTGTGAGTATTGTATCAAGATGGATTTATAAATCTTCATAAACAATATGTTTGTTTGCTGGTTGAAGCAAATGTCCATGAGTATATGTGGTTGTTATTGTAAATACCATAATGAGTTTGGTTATAAAGCTCCAACAAACAGTATGTTCGCCATCTTTTTAGCAGTTGTCATTGTAGATATTGTATTAAGCTATGTTATAAAGCTCCATAGGTAGTATGTTTTGCTTTCATCGATTTGCTATTCATAAGTGTCATAGAACACTGAGGATGGTGTTCCCCCAAGGGGGAGGGGTTTGTAACATCACCTGGTTGATTTTCCATGTAAATAAAAATAAGACCAAGGTCACAAGACACATATTCCAAGCTGAATGATGAGTGAACATCGTAGTGGGGATCACTTGCAGTTTATTTATGGCTATGGAAATTGGCAAAGGCAAAGATGCAATAATTGGAATTTATTTTATGAGAAATAATGGAAAATATGAGAAAAGGAAGGTAAAGAGACACATATTTGCATGCCAAGGAAATTACAAGGAAAATGAAGAAAAATGAGATGTCAATAATAAAAAGGCATCAAAGAACCAATGCATAGATTTTGTCAATTTGGCTTGAGAATAGTGTTAGAGAGAGGGAGAGAGAGAGATCCAAGAGGAGAAAGCAAGCAAGGAAAGGAAAGCAAAGGAAGGAAAAGGAAAGCAAAGGAAAGCAAGGAGAAGGTTGGATTTGTAGCTTCAGTAGGAGGATTTTGTAGGTGACAGGTTGCATGTGTGATTTCCTAGTTGAGGTGTGAATGCATGGTATATGCATTTGTTTATTTGGTTCATTTATTGTCATTGGAATGGGTTTTGCCTAGTTTTGATAGTGTCTTCATCCTTGTCTTGTCATTTATGGGGTAGTCATGGTGTGATGGGATTCATTATTGGTTGAGCGTTGGAATGTCAAAAGGTTTTGGAAACGGATGAGGTGGTCTTAGGAAAATTCCTAAGTGTTGGGTGTGGAGATGGTTTTCTCTAGGAAGCCCTTGATAGGTGGGTGGAGATAAGCAATTTCTTCAAGCTATTGCGAAGGAATTCTGAGGCATACAAGATTGGTTTAGTTTTGTGATCTTGAGACCAGTTTAGGTGGGATCAAAGTAACTTGAGGGTGGAGGTGGTTTAACCTATGGAGTCATTGGTTGATTATGTCTTGTTTTATCCCATGATATCCCACATTCATGGTTGGAATATGGCATGGGGGTGATTGGCTAAAAGAAAGATTTGGTTCATCCCAATCTTTGGTCAAGTGGTACATGGAAACCCTTGACTTGGTTGGCTTTTGCATATGTTAATAAGAGTTATTTTCCTATTGTTATCTATGAGCACTTGTACTTGTTATTATGTTGATTTGATGATTAATTTGTCATGGTTAATATTCTGGTTATATGCTAGTTATAAGCATGGTTCTATGATGTGCTCTAACTATGGCTCTTGTCCATGATTTGATAAGTATTTGTATGGTTGATGAATGCATGTGCTAACAAGTGTTGTTGCATCTACTCGAGAGGGCATTAGACCTTATTGGTGATTCTGAGATGAAGTTCATAGGTTTATGATTAGATATGCATTCATGACTTGTAGCTTATAAGTTTACCATATGTTTGACGACATGTCTATTGTGTACTAGTTATGTCTAGGTCAAGATCTTGTTTAAGTTTGAATGTTTGACATTGTTATCATTCTAATAATGATTCAAGAAAGTTAGAGGTAGTTTTGGGTATTGGTCTTGAGGTTAGCCTTAAAAGGTTGTAGATATCTCGAAACCACATTCACATAATTGGAATATTTGGGTCATAACCGCATGGAGATAGGCTTATGGGTGCGGTTGGAGCCTCATAATTGCATGCATGTTGTGTTGTGGGTGAGATTTGGATTTTAGATTTGTGTAAAAGCAGTTCTAGCTCATGATTTGATCATCAAAGGTTGTGGACCGACTTCTGGGTGATCTAGTGCTTCTGAGAAGTATCAATAAGTTTTTAGATTGTAGGCCTCACTTCCATAATTGGAACTTGGAGGTTAGGTCATGTCGTAGTAGCACTCAACTCATGTTAACCCTATAGAGATCGTAAAAGTGGGTATATGTGGGAGGAGGCGTTAGAGTAGGCTACAACATTATTTAGGCACCAACATTGATAATATGCAAGCACTAAATTGCAATAGGCTCCAACCTGATTGAGGCACCAACCTCGATGGAGGCACCCACCTCCTTCTTCAAACTGACATGGATCCCTTTTCACAATATTTCAAACTAGATCTGCGAGCACATATAACAATACCCTTCCAAAAATATGTTAATGTCGGTACCACTACTATCTCTTCACCAATTTGCAACCATGACAACTTCTTCAATTCTTGATTTGATCATCAAAAAAAAAAAAAAACTATTCATGAGGTCAGAAAAAACAATGAGAGAAATATAGCTTCTTGACATAAAAAATGTGTCTTCATAACTCTTCATGACACCATGTTGGATCACAAAAGTATTTTTTCCATTTCCCTTTTTCTAGAAATTAATTTGGACATTAAAAATGCCCCAAAAACATAATAAAAATTAATCAATATTTTTGGGTCCTTCGTTTGAAGGTGACATAACAAAACAGGGAGGAGAAACATCAATAGAAGATACACAACCACAAGAAGGGTCGAGTGTACAGACATAGGATTAACTCGAGGGTGAGTCAATAGGTTGTGGTTGGGACCTGTTAGGTCATTTGTTTTTTAGGAAATTTTGATCAATTTTGGCTGGAAAAGACTTGCGAAAGTGATCGACAGAAGAAAGAAAGGAAAATGGAAAAATAGATTTGAAGTTGAGAACAAAAAAGAGAAAGTGGTTGGCAGAGATCAAAATTGGTTATCTTAGTGCTTGCTAAAGATGTGGAAGAAGGATATAAGCATTAGTTTTGAAAGGATAAATAGGACATGGACCAAAGCCTCTAGATTTCGTCAAAGGGATCAAATTTGACCAGATCAAGTGAGAGTGGATTAGAAGGGAGAAGGAAATCTATATAAGGCCATAGGGAATGAGTTGAGAGAGAGTTAGAGATAAAGGTTATGCTGAAATGCAGCTGGAATGAAGCCCGAACCCTTTTTCTTGTGTTTGTTTGTAATCTGGTTTTGTCATGGTTCAGTTTGATAGTCTTTTGAAAGATATCACATATTTTCGCAAATGTATGATGTAATGGTCCAAATCTGATAATATGAAGGTATTGCAAGGTACTGTTATGAGTTCTATGGAATGTATATTGATTTGTTA
The DNA here is from genome assembly GCA_000404065.3 of Pinus taeda. Lineage (NCBI taxonomy): Eukaryota > Viridiplantae > Streptophyta > Pinopsida > Pinales > Pinaceae > Pinus > Pinus taeda. The sequence goes on along the minus strand of APFE030615588.1, from coordinate 76,537 downwards.
AGTTAGCCCTTTTAAAATGTTTGTAATTTTAGGTTCTGCATATATTTTGGTTTTGTTTACTGTGTGCAAACTATTCAGTTCCCTGCATATATAAATTAATAATGAACAACGTATGTGGTAATTCAAACCTCGACACTATCTGGCATTTCCCATAATATTTAGACATCTTAGCATGCCTCGGTTCAGATGTGTCTCCCTCACCAAGGAATGAAAATGTCGATGTTGTGCTAGACTTCGATGGGATCTATGTTGGCAACTTGAGGTTGAACCTAAGGTCTATAAAGTAAAACTTACCACCAACGAATGGTTCTATTGTCGATACTTGAGTATTCTGAGGGGATCTAGATCATGGTGTTGAGGATTCTCAAAGGTGATATTCAAGAGTGGTGGTACGAGAAGCTTGATTCGTTTTTCCTATTGTAAGCTCCGGTAAGATAGATGAACTTAGAGTGGATTAAGAAGGAAATATTATTTATGGAACCTACAAGCAACTAGTACGAAATTATCTAGCGTAATTTTCCTTAGAAGTTATATAAATAGTTGAGAAGATTGTAGATTAAGACAGGAACTGGGAATCTCCTTCAAATTCATAGAACCTGGAATACAACCAATTTAGCTTCTTTATGCCAGCTTGATACTGAATTGACCAAATTTGTTGACTTTTGGGTTTAAGAGACTCTAGAGGGTTATATTAATGAATTTGCTACGAAGAACCATCAATCCTTCTCCAAATCTGAAGTAATATTTAAGTACAAGTGTTAGGATATTCTGACACATAGGAAATAGTTAAGTATAACTTGGTCTAGTGTAGAGTTAGGTAAAGTGTGTTTCTTTACTATGTACTTTTGTAACTTACAATCCGACGGTCACGATATGTAGTGATCTGACGGTTCATTCTCTCCTTGGTATTACTGACACTTGATTCGTGGCTTGACACCCGATTGTTCCATGATTTCTATTTAAAGCGCATGGAGGGTCATTTGTAGGTTCACCGTTCATGAGAGAATCTTATGTAATTTTTCATTCTTTTATTAATAAATTGCCTGTAGTGGCCGCGTTGGCTCAGGCTGTGGCCTGTTTCCCTCTCTGAGGGTTTTAACCACGTCAA
>APFE030615588.1:52566-74959 GCA_000404065.3 Pinus taeda | reverse complement strand
AAAAAATCCTCTTTTCCAAAAATTACTAACCTTTTAATCTAGCTCACTTGGTCCAAAGCTACTTTATGAGAAAAGAGGTCTTGAGTTCAAATCCTTCTTGGTCCAAAGCTACTGTATTAGATTAAGTTTGGAAAGGGGGCAAATTTTTTTAATATAACATTATCATTCATTTCTACACATTCCCGCACTTCGTCGGCATCTTCAAAAACTTTTCTTCAAAAAGCCATAACTTCTTCATCCGGAAGCCGTTTTCAGAGCCTTTATTTTTTAATCAGCCTAATTTTTTGAGATCTTTCCATTGGAACACTTAGTTTCAGCATCTATAGCTTCAGTTTCTATTAAAATGGAAAGTCCATGCCAAGTTAGTATTGACAGCACCAACTACTTCCAATGGTCATCCTACATTGTGGATTTACTTAGAAGTAAAAAGGTATTTACAGAATAGCCTCAGGCTAAGAAACCAAATCGAAAGATGAAGATAAGACAGCTAAATGGGAAAATAGGCAAGATCAAGCACGTGGGTTGATTGGGATGTTTGTTTCTCCAGATCTTAGATTCCATATTGCATAACTTGATACTCTTGATGAAGCAATGAAACAGATCACTAAAGTTTTTGGAATTACAAATGAACTTAGAGCCCATCAGCTCGAAAATGAGTTGCTTACATTGGACCACAATAATTTTTCTTCCATTGAAGATTTTTTGTCCAAGTTCAAGACCCTTAGACTTCTCTTGGAAGGTGTTAAGGTTAAGAAAGAAGATAGTAGCCTTATCTATTCCATTCTTACTAAGTTGGGACCAGCCTACTCTGTGTTTGTTTCCACCTTCCATTCCACAAGAGAAGCCTTCATTTCTCAAGGATAAGCCTACAAGTCCCCTTCCTTTGATTCCTTTTGTGATTCTTTAATAAGAGAACAAGAAAAACTCTTACATCTTGGTCTTCTTAATCTTGGAAACTATTCTAAGAAAGCCTTAGCCGCTCAGCAGCAACCAAATTCAAAGAATCCTAAGAAGTCGTATCCTAAAAGGAATGGTCCTAAACCAAACAAGTGTCGTAAGCAATTCCAGTCTCAAAATGAAAAATCATTTCAACAAAATGATAAGGCAAATAAAAACAAAGGGAAGAAGATTGATAGACATTGCCACTTTTGTAATTGAGATGGCCACTTAGAATCCAAATTCTCTAAGAAGATGGAAGCCTTGGAAGCAGCAATGAAGAAGCATAACATCCATTTGGAGCACTCTTCAACTTCAACTTCATATTCAGGAATAACACTTTCTGCATGTGGTTGTCAAGCATCTCGGTCTGGCTATGCACTAAATGTATCTTCTTCTTCTCATTCTCATGAGTGGCTCATTGATTCTGCAACTTCTTATCACATGGCCAAAAACAAAACCATGTTTTCTTCTTTAAATGATTGTGACACCAAAAATGTATATGTTGGTGATGATAGATCTCTTAGTGTTGTAGGGACTGGAACTATTCATATAGACAATGGCCAATTTAATGATGTATTATGTGTTCCAACCTTATCCTGCAACCTTCTATCTGTATATCAGTTAACTCATTCAGGTGAAGGTAAAATCGTTGAATTTTCACCTCACGATGTTGTAATTAAGGACCTAAGAGATCCTAGACAGATTTGAGCTACTGGCATTGCTGATGATTCTACAAGGTTGTATAAGTTTAACAACTTTGGGTCATCAAATCTTCCCTCGGTATTTGTTGCTCATAACGATGAAGTGAGCAAACTTTGGCATGAGCGATTTGGTCACTTAAACTATCGGTCCCTTCAGAATCTATGTAAAGAAAATATGGTGACAGGTCTTCCAATGGCATCTTGCAGAGATGGTGTTTATTCCGGATGTGTACTCGGAAAACATCATCGGGATAGTTTTGAAAAACGTGCCTCTTGGCATGCCTCAGCCCCTTTACAACTTGTGCATAGTGATTTATGTGGTCCACTTCTAGTTGTTTCATTCTCTGGCTAGAAGTATTTCTTAACTTTCATTGATGATTTCTCCAGATGCAGTTTGGTATACTTATTAAAACTCAAGAGTGAGGTATTTAACATGTTCTTGGCCTTTAAGGCCTTTGTTGAAAAACAATCTGGACATCAAATTATTAAGCTAAGATCTGATAATGGCGAAGAATATGTTAACAACAAATTCATCAACTTTTGCACTGAGAATGTAATTAAAATGTAACATACGGTTCCATATACTCCACAACAAAATGGTGTAGCTAAAAGGAAGAATCGCACCTTAAAGGAAATGGCTAATTGTATGCTTCAATCTAAAGGACTTAGTCTTAATTTTTGGGCAGAAGCAATTTACTGTGCAAATTACATAATAAATCACACTCCTACTAAGGTTTTAAAGAATATCACTCTAGAAGAAGCATGGAGCTCAATTAAACCATATGTAAGTCACTTTCGTGTTTTTGGAAGTGAAGCATGGGCCCATATTCCAGATGAGAAGCATAAATCTTTAGAACCTAAGAGTGAAAAATGTATTTTTTGTTGGATATTCTGAAGATGTCAAAGGATATAGACTTATTCCACTTAAGTGCAAAAATGTTATCATTAGAAGAGATGTAAAGTTTGCTGAAAATATATCAACCTATGAGCCTAGTTCGGCGGATGTGCCACCTCTCTCTATCTCTTCTACTTTTGAAAATATTTCTTCTTTAGATGATGAAATCAAGAATGACAATCCTCCCCCACCTTCTCAAGATCCTCCTTCAACTCCTTAGCTTCCAAAATGGGTTCGTGCTACTCGGGATGCAGCAGGTGATCTTGCTGGTGATCCTACAGATCAGCAACTTAATGTTCTCATTTGATAGAGCCTCTTCTTTACTGGCTCAAGCTTCAACAAATTATGATCATGACACCTTTTCAGAAGCTTCAGGCCATCAGATTGGGATGCAACTATGAATGAATAATATCGTTCATTATTGGCAAATGATACATGGAATCTTGTTCCTCTACCAAAGGGACGAAAACTTGTTAGATGCAAATGGGTTTACAAAACCAAGTATGGACCAGATGGGAAAGTTGATAAACATAAAGCTCGTCTTGTTGCTAAGGGTTTTTCACAAGTCGAAGGCATTGACTATACTGAAACCTTCTCCCCTATTGCCAAAATGAATTCTATCCACCTTGTTCTTTCCCTTGTTGCCTCTTTCAAATGGGATGTCCATCAGATGGATGTTAAATCTGTCTTCTTGCATGGGGACTTGCATGAAGAAATCTATATGGAACAACCTATTGGCTTTATACAAACAGAATCCAACCTTGTATGTCGGCTTAAGAAATCCCTTTATGGTCTCAAGCAAGCTCCTCGGGCTTGGTATGTCAAAATGGATAGCTTTCTTTTAGAATCTGGTTTTTCTAGGTGTCATTCTGACAATACTGTCTACACCAAGAAAGTGGGCAAGTCTCTTATCATTCTTGTTCTTTATGTTGATGATCTTATCCTCACTAGTAGTGATCCCAACCTTATCAACCATGTGAAGTCCAACCTTAAAAAGAAGTTTGAGATGACAGACTTAGGACACTTGCATTATTTTCTTGGTCTTCAAGTCTTGCAATCCAAGGAAGGTATTTCCCTTTCCCAGTCCAAGTATGCTTGTGATCTTCTACACCATTTTCACATGGAAGATTGTAAGCCAACCCCTTCTCCCTTTCAGTTTGGAGCCAAACTTTTAGTCACTTATACTTCCCCTGAAGTTGATGCTACATTATATCGTCAACTTGTAGGAAAACTTTTGTATCTGACCCATACTCGTCCTGACCTTTCCTTTGATGTTGGCCTTATTGCTCGTTTTAGGCAAAACCCACATGAAAGTCATTGGAAAGCAGCTAAAATAATACTTCGTTATGTTCGAAGTACAGTCTAGTTTGGGATTCATTACAGTGCAGAAGCATCTCCTTTATTGGTTGGTTTCACTGATTTTGATTGGGCTGGTGACCTTGATGATCAGAAGTCTACTGCAAGTTATGTGTTCACTCTTGGTTTAGGACCTATTACATGGGCTTGTAAGAAACAAAGTGCAATTTCTCTTTCTTCAGCAGAAGCAGAGTATCGTGGTGCCGCATATGCTAGTAAGGAAGCCCTGTGGCTTCGTCAGATCTTGTCAGAGTTTGGGTTTCAGCAATAGCATCCGACTACAATTTGGTGTGATAATCAAAGTTCCATTCAACTATGCAAAGATCCAGTCCAACATCAGCGTATCAAACACATTGAATTGCATATGCACTTCATTAGAAAGCTCATTCACGACCATGTTCTTGAAGTGCAATATTGTTCAACAGATGATCAAGTTGCAGACATCTTTACAAAGGCTCTCACAGAGGTGAAGTTTACTAAACTTTGATTTATGGTTGGAGTTCAGGAAGTTGTCACTCAGGGGGGATAGGCTCTAGTGCCTCCTTCCTTCTTCTATTGTGTCATATTTGTACATCCTTCAATCCTATCCCAAGTTGTTCTTAAGCGGGGATGTTAGGATATTCCGGCACATAGGAAATAGTTAAGTATAACTTGGGATAGTGTAGAGTTAGGTAAAGTGTGTTTCTTTACTATGTACCTTTGTAAATTACAATCCGATGGTCATAATATGTAGTGATCTGATGGTTCATTCTCTCCTTGGTAGTACTGACACTTGATTCATGGTTTAACACCCGATTGGTCCATGATCTCTATTTAAAGAGCATGGACGGTCATTTGTAGGGTAACTGTTCATGAGAGAAGCTTATGTAAATTTTCATTCTTTTATTAATAGATTGCCTCAAGTGGCCACGTTGGCTCAGGCCGTGGACTATTTCCCTCTTTGAGGGTTTTAACTGCGTCAACAATATTGGTGTATTGATCTGTGATTTATTTGTGAGCGGTGTCCTTTGGTGTTATGTCTGAGGAACTTACCCTGTAGGTTGTTGAAAGAAATTCCTCTATGGATCAAGATCCTCATGGTAGAAGAAAACCTACTACCATTCAAGGAGACTAACATGGAAACTTAAAAACCTAGGTACTAGGGGTGGGATTTAAGGGATAGATGTTTCTTAGTTGTGGAAGATGAGGAGAAGTTGCGATGGATGCAAATGAATTACAAAAGGAAGGAAATTTTAGGGCACTTAAGGGCATGGATAGTTGATTAGTGGAAGGAAAATAAGTTGCGAGAGATTAGAAGGAGGAGAAGAGAGTTGGAGTGGATAGGTGAAGCTTTGAGTAATTCGAGGCTGTGGATAGGAGCAATGGCTAGCCCAAATTTGCGAAATAGTGATGTAAGAGAAGGGCTCATTCAGGCGAAATAAGAGCAGCTAGAGGAGGTGTGATAGGAGACCAAAACAGAAGAAGTGGAGCCCGCCAAGAGTTAGGAGGAAACCAGATGCTCGAAATACCTAAACAACCAATTGTGATGAGTGACAAAAATACTCTCGTAGATGAAAAAATTCATTTTATAATGGGACGATTATTCTTTGAAGATGATTCAATCCCCACAAGAAACATTCTACAAAGTAGTAATGTAATTAACTCTCTTCCCAACCCCCCCTGGTACTATATCAAAATCTTGTTAATTTTATTTCCAAACTAGTCAAAACTTAAAATTCCAGAAATTTTATAATAGATACGTAGCTGGTAGCTCTAGTGGAGTCGGTATTTCTGGTAGTAGTGTTTAGATGAATTTTGTAGTTTATTCATAACCTAGTTTGCAAAGCTTTATAGAAGTCACATATAGTCAAACAACTATGGTTGGCAATGTCTCAAGTTTGTTCACTCGATACCCTAAATTTTCATGCCAAGGAGACGAAGACATTAAACACCATTGGTATCTATGTGAAGCTATCTGGAGCACTAGACAAAACCTAGATGCTACTAAGATCATTGAATTTCAGATGACTTTGAGGGATCACACACTTAGACAGTTTATTAAATGGTATGATTTGAATCCAAATCCAACTCTTGATGTGATTAAATGATAGTTTATTAAAGAATTAAAGCTCCCTCATACAAACCAACATTGTTTAGTAGAGTTATGGGATATTAAACAACGTGAGGATGAGACTGCATGGGAGTGCATGCACTGGTTTAAAAACACAATTGAGAAGCTCACTTATCAAATTGATCCTCATCATCAATGAGATTAGTTAATTAAAGGTTTGTTGTCATTAACTAGAATTTCGTTGGTGCAATAGAAGATTGATACTTTATAGGATGCGTTGGAACAAGCTATGAAGATTGAAGCAATGGTGAGATACCCACATGAGTATAGGTTAGGTACTACTTCTAGTGATCCTGCTATCATTGGTTTATAACATCATATTGTTGATTTTACAGAGAGGTTGAAGGATATGCATATCGCACGACCCTTACATCAACAAGTATGGCACACTAATGGTCATATTGAGGGGCATCACACTATTGAGTGCTTAAGGTTGTGGAGCGTAGGTCTGTTTACTGTGCCTATGAGACCACCTCCACCACCACTAGGACCTACTTTTGGAGTTGCACAAGTTTCCAAAAATGTTTGATATCATGGTCATACTCAGTATCTTGCATTTCCTAACCTTTAAGGTACATTAGCTAATGAATATTGTGAGATTTGACGCACTTACAAGAATACACCTTGTCTTTGTCCTGTTTAGTAGAAGTACTCCAATGTTCCAAACAATATGTTTTGTGAGTTTTGTGGGTCTCCGACTCACCATAAAAACCAGTATAGAGCCTTGGATGCTTTGGCTGACCACCTTGACCCCATTGCATTATGGGTTAATGAAGCTCCTCGAGGACGAGGGGGAGGTGGCCTAAGAGGGGGGAGATATGGAGGAAGAGGCCCTATTCAATGCTACAACTATGACAAAGAGGGCCATGTCAACCATGATTGTTTGTTACCTATGAAGCCCTAATGTTACCACTACCAGGTAAATGCACATGCTACTGAAGATTGTCCTAAGTTGATTTCTCATTGGGAAGATGGTAATGAAAAAGGGGCACTAACTTAATCAATGCAAAATTTAGAAAGCAACAACTAGTTCATCAATCAAACATTAATATTGTCACCAGAGGAGGCAAGCAGACTAGAGTAGATAAGGAGGTATTAGAGAAACATGTTATAATAAGGCCTATGTCTCCAAAGAAGTCTTATGACCTTACACAATAGAAAGAGTACTACAAGGATGTTGCAGAAATTTTTAGATAACTAGTTTCTTCTTATAGCCCATGAGCAGATCAACAATTAAAGTAGCAATTGAATAATTCTCGGTCTTTGCAAGAAATGTTTCATCCTATCATGGAGTGGCTTAAGTTTTTCCTTCAAATTATGATTGATGAAAAATTGTTTGGTAAGTTGAGAAAAAAGATAAAAATTGTTGTCAAAGATGAAGAGATTTAGAAAGGCCTATCTCTACCAATTTTCCTAAACTTCATTCCAGACGTGTCCATTATAACAAGAGGATAACATGAAGAGAGTTCCTCATTAATTCTCAAGTTGTAGGGTTCTAGATTAATGACTCTATGTTAGATTTGGGATGAGATGTAAATGTTTTTTCAAGGAAAACTTGGGAGGCATTGGGAAAAACCAAGTTGGAATTTCCCCCTATTCAACTCTGTATGGCTAATCAATATTGCATTATCCCCGTTGGTTGTTTGGAAGATGTTGAAGATGATACTGCAAGATTGAAAACACATGCAAGCTTTGAAGTTATTGATATAATGGGTGACACAGATCCATATCCAACTTTGCTAGGAATTTATTCGGCCTTTGAAAGCTATGTTGTTATCGACCTCAACCAATAGACCATGAATTTTGAAGTAGATGGAATCAGAGTCATACAACGATTGGATCCTTATCAAGGTCCAAGGTTTATAAAGTTTGTTGATGATGTGGAAGAGCCCAATATTTTGGATCAATTATATCAGTTTACTATAGGAAAGAGGGAGGACTATATCGATCCTACATCAAATGGTTATCTTAGTTGGAGAAGTGTTCAACACATAAAGGTTAGTTTAGGCGTTGTGCTGGATGATTGGCGACAAGGGGACCACAAGCTGCACTCTAGATGCTACGAAACTATTCGTTGTGCCCGCTAGATTGGTACTGAGGTAAGGGATTGCCCTAATTTCAATGGTATAGGATATGTTGTCAATTTTATTAAAGGACTTGATTCAAATATTGAAGAAACGCAAAAGATTCCTTTGATGGATGTTGATCTACAAGCAAACCCTGCAAGATGGTGGGGAGCTCATTGTCACCAATTTTAAAATTGGGAATCAGTTAAGTATGCTATGGTATGTTGGTTTACTATTCTTGTATATGAGGGTTATTCTAATCCTCAAAAGCATGTTCAAATATGTATTACGACACGGATAAAACTTGGACTTCCTATTTACTTATGGGTGCATCAGTTCATTCACACATTGGGGACATTTCTACAAGCCTGGTACTTTAAAGTGGAGATGAAGAGGCAAACAACTAAATGGGAGGCGTTGATAGCTCAATTTTGAAGTGATTTATTCTTTTCACATGAGGACACAAATATAACTAAGGCTTTGAAAGAAATCAAAATAGTGTTATTCCCCATTGGAAAACCTATTATTGAATGTAGTAGTTATGGATATTGTGAACATTTGTATGAATCTGGATTTCATGAAGTTGTTGCTTGCAGAAATATTAACAAGGAACCTAAAGATGATGACTTGGAGGAATTAAGGAATTTAACATTCAAAGATTTTGAAGGTGAAAGAAGTATCAATGATGACGTTTTTAAAGATGCTCCACATCTAAAACCCTTGAAGTTGTGGAAGCATAACATTTTAACTAAAGAGAATCCCAAGTTAGCCTCTATTGGTGACTTCTAGGACGAGCAAAATACAAAATAAATTTTTGATTTGTTGAAGGAATATGAAGATCTTTTCTTGCACCCGTTTCAAAGCTTAAAGGGATAAAGGGAGATTTACGAGAAATGAAAACTGTTTTGAAACCCAATGAAAGGATCGTTAAACATTGACCTTATCAGTTGAATTAGAGAGTTAAAGAAATGTCAAGAGGGACATAGATAAAATGTTAGCTCAGGGTCTCATATTTCTTGTTGATGAAGTTGAGTTGATCAATCCTATTGTTATTCAGGACAAGAAGGGTTCAAATGACATCAGAGTCTATGTAGACCACCAAAGCCTGAAATAATGGTTATGTCCATGATCCATTCCCTAATCCGTTCAGCGATGAAGTCTTAAAAAATGTTGCAAACAATGAAGCTTATTCCTTTATAGATGGGTTTTTTGGATATCATCAAATCAGTATTATAGAGGAGGATAAGAGGAAAACCAATTTTACATTCATATGCTTATCATGTCATGCCATTCAACCTAAAAAATGATCCAATTATAATCTCGAGGATTGTTATCGCTGATTTCAGGGAGTATATTCATAAGTTTCTCAAAGTTTATATGGATGATTGGACAATTTATAGTCTCTTGAAGAAGCATTATAGCTTGTTGTAGGTTATGTTTGATCACTATAGACAATTGAAAATTTCATTAAATCTGAAGAAATGTATCTTCGCAGTGCCTTTTGGGACTTTGCTAGGACATATTGTCTGCAAATATGGTGTGTTTGTAGACCCGGCCAAAGTTTCAGTGAACCTAAATATGCCACCACCCACTAGTATTAAATAGTTGCAGTCCAATTTGGGACATATAGGGTATTATCGTAGGTTCATCCACAACCATGCCTTGATTACCTCACTGTTAAGGAAGTTGTTGAAGAAGGCTAAGTGGTTTGTCTAGACTAAAGAATGTGATGCTACTTTCAACACTCTCAAAGAAAATCTTATCAATGCCCCAATATTGGTTTATCCAGATTGGAACAAAGAATTTAATGTACACATTGATGCATTTGGTAATACTCTTGGTGTTATATTGGTGCAGCCCGGTGAAGGTAATCTTGATCACCCAATTTATTTTGCTAGTAAAAAACTTTCTAATGTTGAAAGAAATTATCCGACAACTGAGCGAGAAACTCTTACCATGGTATATTCACTACAAAAGTTTAAGCATTATTTGCTTGGAGGTCCTTTCAAGTTCTTCATTGATCATTTTGCATTGAAATATCTTGTTAATAAACCCGTTCTTGAAGGAAGAATCTGTAGATGGTTGTTTTTGTTTCAAAAGTTTCTGTTTGAAGTTGTTATCAAGTCGGGTCGTGCTAACATGGGAACATACCATTTTTCTTGCTTAGATTCGGGAGAAGCGGGAGGGTCACTTGATGATCGATTTCCTGATGTTGATCTATTTAGAATTGAATATATGATAGATTATCTTGAAGACATTGCATTATTTTTAGTGACTAGTAAGTGCCAAGAGCACTATACTATAATGCAGAACAAACACTTGGTGGTGCATGTTGAAAATTATCATCTAATTGTAGGCCAATTGTATAAGATGGGACTTGATCATATCTCACATAGATACATTCTCAATCATGGGAGGGAAGCAATTTTATGGGAATGCCATTGTGGTGTTGCGGGAGGACATGTTGGAGGAAAGGCGACTGCAAGGAAGGTGCTCTAAAGGAATATGCAAGGAAGTTGGACTATGGTGGCCGTCTCTTTCCAAATATGCTAAGGAATATGTCAAAAATTTCTATGTATGTGAGAGGGTAAGGAGACCTTCCCATTGGTATGAACTTCCATTACATCTAGTCAAAGCTCTTGAAGCCTTTGAGAAATGGGTTGTTGATTTTTCCAGGCCCATAAATCCTCCTATGAGACATTCACACACTCGCTATATATCACCACAACTGATTACTTGACGCAGTGGGCTAAGGAAAATCCTATTAAGGATTGCACTACAGATAACGCTACCAGTTCATATTTGAAAATATTATCACAAGATTTGGCTTCCTAAGGAGTCTCACCAGTGATCAAGGATCACACTTTATTAATGAAACTGTTGCTACAGTATTGCGGGAGTTCATCATTCAACACCATAAAAGTAGCCCATATCATCTGCAGGAGAATGGGGTTGTTGAAGCTTTTAATACAATTTTGGGAAAGGGGCTCACTAAAGTATGCTCTGCTAACAGAGACAGATGGGATGAGAGAGTTCCTTCTATATGGTAGAGAAGCAGTGGTGCTCGCAGAGTTCATTATTCCAAATTCATTCATTGCACAAGCCACCAAAATGTTTGATGATGACTCTATTCCAAAGTGATTACAAGAGTTGTGGGAGTTGGATGGACATTGTTTTCTTATAGATTTCCATCAAAGTGTTGAGAAGGAGAACAAAAATCTTGACATGATCGACATATTAAAATAAAATATTTTTTCTATGGGAGACAAAGTTCTGCTTTATGAGAGTACGTACCTTAAACATCTTGGAAAATCACAAATGCATTGGTTGGGTCCTTTCTTTGTTGCAGAAATAAGAGAGTATAGAGTCGTTAAGATCACATGACTTGATAAAGTTCTTTTGCCTGGTTGGGTGAATGACACATGCTTGGAGCCCTACTATGGTCATTAACATCATTGGGTTTTACGCTCTCCTCGAGGGGGGAATTATTTAGATTTAGGATCGATTTGGTCGTGTCAGTTAGTCAGTCAATTTAGTTGCGTCGTTCATTGTGTTGTTTCTTAGTTGTGACCCACTGCAACCCATTGTGGTCAGGGAGGTATAAAGCATCACTTCCGTCATTTATTCGGTCATTAATTTGAGTCTTTTAAATCATTAATTTAGTTTTCCCTGTAAAAATCGCCTTTCAAATATTTAATTTCCACTTTAAGGCATTAAAGCACTTCTCGTTAATTTTCCACTGTGGCATTTCCTTTTTGGGTCATTCACGTCATGTTACGGGCATCTATGTCCTAGTTATCATCAATATCCAAAGCAAGCCCAAATATTCTAATTTGCCACATTTACTCCCCAACGATTGAGTCATTATGCACCATGCTACTACCTTTTCTATAAATGTCACGCTTCATAGTTTTATTTCTAAATTGTGTTTATGTATCCCTTAGAGTTTTTCGCCCTGAATATTGTGTCTAGTTCCCCTGTATCTCATGCTCATCATCACCTCCCTTTCAAATTGTCTATAGTCATTAACCATCTACCATGGGTCATGTTACCAAACCTATAGTTCCATGTGATGTCTCAGATGATTGTATTATGCCTACAGAAGATGTCTTGGGCAAGTATGAGAAAACTACCTTGGTTAATAATGATTTGTTCAACTTAGTCCTGTTTCTAACATTAATTTAAGAGGTTTACATGTATTCCATTCCATCCCCAAATGGCAGCAGTAGACTAAGGGTCAAGCTTGAGTTTTGTGGGTTGCAAAGGTCCACTTTGCTGAAATGGCGGGTTTTTCCCGTCTTTGGCTTCACTGATGGAGCCATGACATGTACCAAGTTCCTTATCAATAGATTGTCTAGTGGCTCATTGTGGCTTGACAAGGAATACCCCATCCATGTGGATGATATTCATTATCTCACAGGATTATCCATGTATGGTCCCGATGTTTCAACTGTATTCCAAAGTGTCTCGAAGCGCAACAAGAAGAAAGGCGCTGCCAACTAATACAAAAAATATGGCACTCAGTGAAAGGGCCATGTAGCTATCATCGATAAGATAAATAATGACATAATTAAGTTTGCCTGTTATATTATTGCTAAAAAAATCATGCAACGTTCTACAAAAGGGGAATGCACGCTAGATGCAACATCTGTCGCAGAAGCTTGTGAGTGGGGTGAGTCATTGAATTGGTGCAACTATCTTCTGAATGAATTCTTTGAGGCCCGTGAGGATGTACATAAGTGGGGAACATATTTCAACTATGGATACCTGGTCATTGTTATTACAATGCTGAAATGGTGCGCCTTAGAAGGTTAAATCCCAACTGAAGTGTTGGATGGTGAATTCCTTGCTCTCACCTATGTCTCATGGCAGACTCAAGGCGGATGCTGCTAACATAGAGTTCAATGAGAATGAATTCAAGAAATGGCATCCCAAAATGCTTGATGTTACTCAAATTAAGATCATTGTGCCTAGGTTAATTTTCGACAAATATGTATTGCAGATGTGGTTCAATATTAATCACGCCAACACAATTTTTTTGCCCAAGGTTGTCAACACAGAAACATTTATGATGAAGTCATTGCCTTATTATATGTCGGAGGAGGCATTCCATCAAGAGACATTTTCTTGGCTAAAAATCCAGTGTATGAAGAAGAACACCAAAATTATATATTCTCTTGATGTGTTGCAACCCCAAGATTCGATCTCTGATGCTCCGTCATCCTCTAAGAAGTGAACAACTAATCCTATGCATGATTTCCATCCTATGATGAAGAAGCTTCAAGAGTGTGTGTCCTATGTCCATAACACTATGTCGGAAGTCAAATCCCTAGTAAGCTTCATTGTTTCTACTTCTCAGATACCTAATATTATTCCTTTTATCGGTAAGTCATTTAAAACTCCAACACTTCCATTTTCTTCTATAAGCCTTATTTAGTCTGCTCCCCCAACAATCGTCAATATCGACCCTTCTACATTTGATGCTTTCGCTTTCACCCAAGCTTATACTGATGTTATTTCTATGTCTACCAATAATTTTGTTAGATCTTCTCATGTTGTTGGTCTCGCAGATGACGAGACTGAATACCCTGTCAAGCCTACAAAAATTGTTGAAGAACAACTTCTCTCCTCACCTGCTCAAACTCCTATGCATAACCCTAGATAATCACCCCACGTTACATCGCCATCTGCAACCATTTCTAATCATCCCAAACTTGGAAACACCACTGAAGATATTGTTGACATGGAAGTTGAGTTAGACCCCAAGGATATGACACCATCGATACAGGCTGCAAAGGCACTTCCTATTCCACTTGTGCAGTGTTCCTCCATATCGTAGAAAAAGCCCAACACAGTTGTTTTTGTAGCCCAAATTTCTTTACTCAATCAAGATTTGAATTATTGTCGAGAAGCATTGCATTTGTTTGTGAAGTCACGTGATATAGTCCCTGTCTTGCATTCTTATGTTACTACCAAAATCTGTGAAGATTATTAACAGGAGCAAACTCAAGAGACTGAAACTTCACCACAAGGACAATCAGAGAAGCCCGTTGCAAGTGGCCAAACCTTGTAGGCTAGGTTTCCTTCGATCGATACTTCATCTATGAATGATCTTCATACCTGGCCTTCATTGCAACTATTTTAGTTTATCAGAGCTTCATTGATCCACCTTGAAGACCAGTTAGCTCTTGCTGACTAAAGATATAATGAGCTTGTGAATATTCACGAGGAACAACCAAAAAATCCTCAGTGTCACTAAGGAGAGGGACCAGTTACATGGAAAAAAAGAGCATATGGTGAAACAAGTGGAAGAACTCAATTCTAAGCTCTTGTAGATATGGTTGACCATCGTTAAGATTGTGCCCAATGCTCCAAAATATTTTTCTATATATCAACTTGCCTAATGCTTTGAGTTCCTTGAAACTACATGTATGGAGTTAGTTGTTGCAAATAAAAAGTTGTGTGGAACTATTGTTGAGTTGCACAAATCGCTTCCTAATATTGTGGAATAATTCAAGCAATATATTACTCAGGAGATTGAACAAGGATTTTCTTTTCGCGATACTCTTCAACAACTTAGGAGAGATTCTCAGGAGATTTTTCGGCAAGTACAAGATTGGTTGAGCCTACTTTTCAAATGGAATCAACTTCTTTATTAGCTATGAAAACAAACACAACAACTCATTCAGTAAGCTATCGCCACTCCCGATATCACACAACAACAAAGTTTATTTATTCAAGCTAAAGTGATTGACAAACAAATTCATCAGTTAGAGGAAGAATTGCATAAGACAAAAACTTTGTTATGGGATATTCGACCCCCAACTAAAGCTCAAGTTTTGCAACTACATAATCTCAATTATGACACTATTTTTTAGTGGAAGACATTTCTTAATTCTCATCCTTAGCAGTCCACTACAAAGAATACAACCCAATTTTTGGATAATGTTACTGTTTTGCTTACTACTTGGAAATTTGTTGTGGAATATTATAACTATTTTAAAGCTCAAGTACTACAGACAATACCAGAGTTGGGTCCTTCGTTTGAATGTGACACAACAAAACAGGGAGGAGAAACATCAACATAATTTGCACAACCACAAGTAGAGCAGAGTGTATAGAGAGAGGACTGACTCAAGGGATAGTCAATAAGCTGTGGTCGGGGCCTGTTGGGTCCTTCATTTTTTGAGAAGTTTTTATCAATTTTTGCCAAAAAAGACTTGCATAAGTGATCAACGGAAGCAAGAAAGGAAAATGGTAAAACCTGTTGGAAGCCAAGAAAAAAAAAGAAGAAAAAAAGCGACAAACGAAGATAAAAAGTGGTTATCTTGGGACTTTCTAAAGCCATGGAAGAAGGATCTAAGCACTAGTTTTGAAAGGATCAAGAGGATATGGAACAAAGCATATGGATTTCGTCAAAGGGATCAAAGTGGACTAAACTAAGTGAGCATGGATTAGAATGAAGAAGGAAATCTATATAAGGCCATAGGTAATGATCTGAGAGAGAGAGAGAGAGATAAAGCTTATGTTGAAATGCTGTTGGAATGAAGCCCAAATCCTTATGCTTGTGTTTGTTTGCAGTTTGGTTCTATCATGGTTCAGTTTGATATTCTTTTGAAAGATGTAGCATATATTTGCAAATATGTAATGTAATGTTTCAACTACGATAATATAAATAATGTGTTGTGGGGTAGTATTTAGAGTTCCATGGAATACATATTGATCTATTAACTTGGCCTTTTTAAAAATTTATGGGTGTCACAAAATGCACCTTCTAGTGTAGTAATGGCCCTAGAACAAAGAAAATTATGACTAACTTGATAGAACTTGACCTCATGACCTCTACAACACAAATCAAACAAAACCACCAATTTGCCTATGTAATGAATCGCGATAAGCAATGATTTGATACAAGACACACACACACACACACATATAAACTACCTCTGATTTTTTTTCTAGGGTTGAACCCGAAACCAAGCAATATTTTACTGACCATGCTATTATCATAAAAGGATAACCTTTTAGGATGAATTGTATGTCATGTATGTCTCATGCAAAACTCAAACCTCGGCCTACCAATACACCAACAAAACCAATGGGCCAATGATGTCTTAGACAAAGCCTTTGGCCTCCACATGAAAGCAATATGCCAATGGATTAATGTGTCTTGAATAGAGCCTTTGGCTTCCACATGAAAATAATATATCAATGGGATCAATGCGCCAATTATGTCTTTGACAGAGCCTTGCCACCACATGAAACCAACACACCAATCAGGATAAATGTACCAATGATGTCTTGGATAGAGCCTTTTGTCTCCACAAAAAAAATACACCAATGGAACAATGCGCCAAGACTTTCTTAGATGGACCATTTTGCCTCCATACGAAATCAATATGCCAAAGAAATAATGTGCTAATATTATCTCCACACCATATGCCAATGCACCAAATTTGTATTAGACATGAATTTTAGGCCTCCACACCATATGTCCAAGCAACTAATGTGCAAATGTTGTATTAGATATGGCCTTTAGGCCTTTACTCCATATGCTCCAAAAATCAATGTGCCAACATTGTCGCAGATGGGCCTTTGGGTCATGTTATAGTATGAAACCAATAGACTAATGAATCCAGTGCACCAAGTTGTATTATATAGGGCCTTCAATCTTCCACACGATATGAACCAATACACTAACAAACCATTGCACCATGCTAACTTTGACAAGGCCTTCGAGTCACCACATAGTATGAACCAATACATTAACAAACCACTGTGCCAGGATGAATCAGATAGAGCCTTCGGGCTACCACACTATATGCTAACAAACCACTGATCTAGGCTGACTTAGACAAGGCCTTAAGGACACCACATAATATGGTTCAGCACACTAACAAATCACTATGCCAAGTTGACTCAGACAGGGCCTTCGATCTACCACACCATACACTAATGAAGCCAATGCACCAACTTTGTTACATAGTACACAAACATACCAATGCACCAAGAAATTTTAGACAATGATTTCACTCTAAATAGAATGATTCATCATTCTATCCATACTCTTGGCACCACACTGGCACACATATCAATATGTGTGGGTGCCCCTAGGCTGGGCCCAAAACTGATGTAAATTTAGAAATCAATTTGACCCAAGATTGACGTTTGGTGATTTTCAAGAGCCCTCCATGTGACCATGCTATGTGATCTGGTCTTAGGGGTCCATAGTTAAAGTCATGTTGATGTTAGCATGATGTCACCAAGGATGCATGGCACTCTCTGTGTGGTACCACATGTCACCCAATTTTTGCCTTATTGACCAACCAAAAATGCCAAATCAACATGTTGCATGCCATCTTGTTATGCTGCCATGTCATCATCATGCTACCATGTCATCACTATGATCCAGTCCTATGTTGTCACATGTCATTGTGCTACCACTTGTGCATCCATGTCACCGCCAAGAGCTAGTATTATGCTGCCACGTGTCGCTACGCGGTTACTTGCACGTCCACATCATCACCGAGAACCAATATTATTCAGCCATGTGTCACTGCACAACTGGACCACCTATAACTCTAGCATGTCATGTCCATGTGGTGAGAGGGACTCAACCTTCCTTAAAAGTTCTTTCAAATTTGCACAATCCATTGCTCATCAAACCATAAGTTCATTTTTTATTGCTAGATCTCCCAAAGTTGCATGAAATTTAACTTGTTAAACATTGTGCACATTGGGTACCAACCACCGCTTATTTACCAAGGAAACACATATCTACTTTAGAACTTGCATGATATTTAATGAATTTGGGGTTTGACCCCTTTTCACCATTTTCTTCAATGTGAACTTTCAATCTGACATATCTTTTCATCCGAGAAGAGTTAAGCCATGTGTGATGCCATTGGAAAGGTCTCGAAGAGGACTATCCAACCATATCATCTATAAGATCATTTGAACATCATATATTGAACAAAAACTCAATAAATTTTGAGCCACTTTGACATCATTTGATGTGATCATCGAACTATCATCCTCAACAATCTTCTTCCTTTGGCTTACCCTTTGACACCAAAGGCACCAATGACACTGGTTGTCATTGATGACCCATACTATATCCAAAAAACTTATAATATGTCTTTTGATTATTATTGCGGGGTTACATCCATTTGAACTAATTTTTATTTTTACATTTGTGCTCTTCCAAATATCACTCATCACAATTATAGCAAAATTAGAGGTGTTGGTGTTCTACCATCTCTTCACGAGATAACTTGCAAATACTCACTAGTTAAGAGTTGGAGGGGTCAAATAAATGTCTTTTAGTTTAGGCATTGATCACCATATTAGTCTCTTTATCTATTTTGCAACCTTGTAGCCATTTTTTTGGGTGCTACATCATGACATGTGCTATAATTTCCTCCTTCACACAATTGATGAAACAATATTTAAAAAAGGAATTGGATAGGTCCTCAATATTGAGTTTTTATTGCTCAAAGGTGGAAATGTAGTCAAGAATTGTGCCTATTTTGCATGGTTTTGTCCATTATACCAAACAATGAGTGTCGTGTTCAAAATGGATATAAAGGAACTTCACAATTCATTTCTAAGAAATGTGACCTCCATAAGCTTTCTTATACCATTGCCACCATTGCTAATATTATGAATCCAAATATTGGACCCCTTGCTATAGGTTTTTGTAGGTCATTAGTAAAGCCATGGAGAAAGAAATGATGTCCCATTTGGGTAACCCAACCTAAGGGATTGAAACCACCAAATTTATTCATTTCCACCTTATAAGTAGTGGCACAAATTCTGTTATTAAAAGTGTGGGCTAAGGATATCAAAAAAGATCATGTGAGTGTCCTACACTTTTTTTTGTTAGGGGTTCCTCCTTCATTGGAGCAATGTGTGGAAATGATATCTAGATTCTGAGGCAGATACACATAAATTTCAACAAATGATATTGGATGTCCATCTTTTTGGATATATTTTTGACTGAACCATCAATGTTAGAAACATGGCTTCAAGTTGTTGGGTTTAGATCTCTATGTTTTATATATTGCAATTATGGACCATGGGACCATCTATTGTTTTATGAAACTATTATTCCCAAATCAATTCACTATAATTGGTGTCTTGTAAGGAGTCTTTTAAAATGTGCCACAAACATTTTTCTATCAGGTTGAACAAAAATGGTTAATAAAGAGGTAGGCCCACCTAATTATCACAATGCAAAAACCCTAATTACTTGTGGTCTCATTAGCTAGGGATCCAACTCTTTTTTAAATGGAAAAACCTTAACTACTTTCTTAGAAAAACATTATGAAAAGGAATCAGTTAGGGAGTATTACTCTTTGTTAAATATTATTGCACTCAAATAATTTCCGAAATCCTTTTGAATGCAAATATGTAGGAATTTTGTTGGTCTATCATAGAGGATAGGTTTTCCAAGTCTTAAAGATAGAGGAGTGTTAAGAGTTATAGATCTATGCTATACTGATGGTTTCGAACAATAGTACTCAGTTAAATATTTCTTGACACTAAATAAAGAGGCTCTATCATACGCTTAGCTATACAATACAATACCCTCATATGCAAGAGTGACCTCCACAAATGTTATTATACATGTATTATAGCAATAATATTGTTGTAGGTTAATGTGAATTTAGTTTTAGGTGCACCTAAATGGATTTTGATATACCTAAAGGTGTATGGAAGATCATTCCATATACAAGTGTTGTTTGATGTGGGACTACTCACAAGGGTACCAATTGATCTTACAAAGGTGTCCAAATAGGTGATACAAATTGTAGTTTATGCATGAATTCTTCCTTGACCATAAGTTCACCTACCAAGAGATATATATTTATTTTATTTAAATATGTTGGAACATGTCTATAGCCTAAAATACAAATCTATTGAAATCTAGTGGTATACTAGCTCAAGAAAGAGCTCTATTACCACTTTAGTGCTCCTTAACCCTTAAACTTGAAATATGAACTAGGTATATAGAAAAAATAATTGTAGAAAACTAGATTTAAGGGATAAGTAAGATGAAATATGTGAAATGTACTGCTATATTATGAAAATTATAAGAAAGAGAGGAATTTTCACTTACCTATTAAGGTGGAGTGACCTTTCATTGATCAAATCTCCAAATACAACAATAAAAGACAAAGCATTATGTAGCCTCATGTTTTCTTTAATTACATTCTCAATCACAAAACCCTAACTACTTTTAGTCCCATCATTAATGGGTAATAACTAATTTAACTTTATAAAGTGAACCCTTTTACATTAAATAACTATCCACTATTATCTAATTGGGCTTATTCAAAGAGGATGACCATGTACATAAATTGATGAACTCCTAAGTAGCCTAAAGTAGGGAGGATAGGGTAGGATCCTAACAATGTGACATCAAGAAAATAGAATTGGAGCCCACATGGAGGAACTTATAGAATGGTGCAAAAGAAATTACCTTGAGATTTTTTTTTTTGAAGTCCATTTTGGAAGTACTAGTAAAATATGAAATTCACAAATATTAAGGATTGGATTGGATTAGACTATACTCATATTTTTCTTAACTTGGAAAAGGAGGACGAAAAGCCACTAGGATCTTTTAGATTCAATACATTCTAGTTAAAGGAAGAATAATCCATATCATTAGCTAAAAAAGGGAGGAGATCATATGACACGGATATAAAAGAAACACCATTGTATAAGTTTAATGACGATATAAAAATAGTAAAGAGAGAAATTGTGGCTTGGTCAAACAAAAAATAAATTAGAACTTTTGAAAGGGCCTCAAGGAGGTGGATGGAAAATTAGATGGTATATATGAACATAATTGTATATTTTATGGAGGAGGAGCTAATAACTTTAAAAGGTATGGAAGGTAAAAGTGGGGAACTCCTAGTTTGGGAGGGAGCAAAGCGAAGACCGAAAGTAAGGGCTATATGATTTAATCGAAGGTGATAACAACACATTTTTCTTCTTCGGAATATAGTAAAATGAGAATAAATAACAATACTATATGGGAGATAAAAAGGGAACCTACATGAAAAGCATAGAGGTTCAAGAAACTAACAGAAGAGGGAGTAAAATACTTACAAAAGTTATACATTGAAAATACCAGGGAAAAGAAGGACTCAAGTTCTTAGAATATCATCTTACTTTCCAAGGTCATGGTGAAAACATAAATGAAGAGTTACTGTTGGAAGTGAGAAAGGATTACCTTAAAGAATCCATGCAAGTCTAGGCCTTGACGGGTAGACTATGATATTTTTAAGGATTTTATGGTTTATTGGAGGAGGATCTATTATCTATGATAAAAAAAATATTTGCGGAATCTTTGGGGAACTATTAATGCAACTTTATTAACCTTAATCCCCAATACATACTCACCATCATCCCATGAGGAATCCCAATCAATATCCTTATGCAATATCATATCTAATACAATATTTAATGTGATTTCTAGACGTTTGAAGCCAATCTTTTTTTTGTAAATATGTTAAGAACAATTTGGTTTCTTAAATGATATAAAAATTCATGATGATATAGGGGTGGATCAATAAGAGCTACATTATATAAAAAATAAAAAATATGCCAACTATGGTTACCAAATTATGTTTGTTTAAATATTATGACCTATTTAATTGGCTATACACGAGATCGATTCTTATGCATATTGGGCTTTGATACCCTTGGTTAAATGGAATGTGTGATTGTTTTCATTAATATCATTTGCTTTGCTAATAAATGGGTAAGAGTACTAATTCCATCAATAACATGTTTTAAGATGTTTTGAAGTGCTAAGTTTTGGAAGTTACCATTAGGGACATAGGCCTTGTCTTGAAATCTCTATCCATACTTGTCCTTTAAAAGTATTCTTAAGACCTTAGAATAGGATTTCCATTGCATTAGACACTTTAGGAAACCAACAAAAACAAAACCCCAAAACAAAAATAAAATCTATAAAACAACGAAGTAGAAAAATGTTAAACTAAGCACATATGGTGCACCACACTTCATCAGTTTACGATACCCGGATTGATAATTTATGTAGAGCAATTTGAGACATTAAATTGACTAGACATTTTTGGCGCCATTGCCGGGGAAGTGTAATTAGGAGACCTTATTTCTTACATCTAAAAAAAATTATTAATAATTCTTGAGTATGCTCTCCTCCCGCACTTTGTGTGATCTGGAAGATCAGAAAAAGGATTGTTAAGTAAAAAAAAAAAAAAAAATTAATAATTCCTGAGTATGCTCTCCTCCTGCACTTTGTGTGACTGGAGGATTAGAAAAAGAATTCTTA
>APFE030615588.1:34943-45314 GCA_000404065.3 Pinus taeda | reverse complement strand
AATGGTGCCTTATCCACATGAGAAATCCTTTCAAACATTGACAAGGAAAGAATACAATGCAAGAGAGAAATAAGAATTAACATAAAATATTCCTTGAAGAGTTTGATTCAATTATTTCTTTGTCTCTACAACCAACATCAAACAACTATTGATAAAAATAGTTAGCATTTATCAACTCAATCATAACATCAATCAGGTTTTGAATCTCTGTCAGGTTGAGATTTAGGATGGGTCTTCTTAAGCTTAGTTCTGCACTCAACAAAGTGATATCTTCCAGGATTGTCTCCACCAACTCTCATGTTGCCCCATTAATTTTTGTTTGGAAAACATTCTTTAACACCCGAGCTTCAATTCCCACATGTCTAATCCAAGGCATGTTCATAATTTCTGATATTTGAAAGACCATCGTTGATTCGTTTTCTTGCTCCTTGGAATTTTCCTTCCATTCATTGTTATTCTATTCAAGTAAGATCACTCAATGGATATTACAAATCTCCATGACCACCTTAATGTACCAATTTTCTAGGTCTCACATGAGTTTTCTGCCTAGATCTTGATTCTCCTTGAGTTGTTTTGTATACAGGTGTTTTCTTGCTCCTTGGCATTTTCCTTCCATTCATTGTTATTCTATTCAAGTAAGATCACTCAATGGATATTACAAATCTCCATGACCACCTTAATGTGCCAATTTTCTAGGTCTCACATGAGTTTTCTACCTAGATCTTGATTCTCCTTGAGTTGCTTTGTATACAGGTGATTTCCTTGCTCTCGGATCACATCTCTCAAGTCAGCGTTGTGTATCTTATTGTCCGAACCTAGGGTTTTTATTTGGTGTACTCTGCTCTTGAATCGGTAACTTCACTTTTCTTAATATTGCATGGTTTCTTTTGACGTATTCGCTTAACCCTCAAACTCTTAATCAATTATATGGATAGTATTTATCTTATTATTCCCTAATTGGATTGATATATTTCAAATTCTCTACTCTGGAATTCCAATGCATAATCTTAATGCATACAGTTCTTGGAAAGAAAGTCTAATTTGAACAATAATGTATATCTCTAGTATCTTCTGGCTTGTGTTGTTGATTCCTTGGCATTATGCCCAGGTTTGTACACTTTGAATTCGTTATTCTTGTAACTGCCCCATTCTTAGTGTGCAAATTAAGTAACACATGTTGCAGTCTGACTTTTGCAACCATTCTAGATTCGCTTATTTGGAAGATTATGTAGCTCATCATACCTCATAACTATGCATTCTTCTGCCTCAGGATTATTAATGGTATTTTGTAAGTACTCATTAGTATCTATGTAACATTCCACATAGGTCTGAAAACTAATGCAGGATTTCCTTTGAATAGTAACAGCTTGGGCCTTCTCTGCACAGGTAACAACTCTGTCAATACAAATGCAGATGCCAGATTGTGTAACGACTCATGCTAATATAGTATTGGCCAGTGCTGGTATCATAACATTTTTACTGCTGTTGAATAATGCTAATGCTCTGGTCCAATGCAACGCTGCCATTTTCATAACATTGTCATTTATGCCTACTGACCCAAATTTAGGTTGTAGTGATTTTGGAGTGACAATTATCGTTTCTAATACAGACTTGCCCAAATTCATTGGCAGATTCTATGTTAATATGTGTGCAGAGTGATTTGCCTAAATTCCTTGGTGTTTTATTTATTTGAGACAAGGGAGTGTCGTCATCATCTACTTCATTTAGTTCATCACCATTAGATTCACTGTGTACATCTTTATTGTCTATTGACCTACTGCTTTGGTCGTTGGTGGACATCAAAATAATTAGATTTCATTTATCTATGTCTATAAATGCAATATAAAACTCACAGCAGAGGTCTGTTAAGAGTCTAGACTGCTGAATATCAACAAACAAAATGTATGTCAGATTGAATAAGACTTTAACTAGATATTAACAAAATTGAATTCGATAAGTTTCTAAGCCTAATTCCATTCAATGACTCGTATATTGTAAACATAAACTCAAAGTGATCAACCACTCTCAGGCAGGCTCCCTATTATGGATTTGTCTTTATCCATCATTATCTAGAGAACTTACTTACACAGGGAAAACACACTGCGTTGGGGTTGGATTTGCAAAGAGTTGATCTTTGTCTTTGATATTCAATCTCTGTTTTACTTGTAATCATCAAAAGGCATGGATAACGAATGAAGGTTGGGCACCTGGTCTACATATTTCCTCTCTATTTTGTGTATTGATCTCTATTATTGATGTTTGCAACTTTCTCATTCAAATCTGATTAAGTCAATTTTATAAGATTGTGTGGATCTCTCTCCCTTGGTTTTAATGGAATTTTTATGAATCTGAGCAGTTTTCCTTTACCACAAAGGTTTGTAGCTTAGGACATTTGTCCCTGATATGAGTTTGAGTGACCAAGATAGGACTTTTCCTTTGCCCCTTACAGAAACTAAGAAATGGATTCACTAATTATAACCAATCATTATAGCTAGCACCAGATCTCTGCCTACAGTTTATATATATCTAACCAGCATACCATATTTGGACCTGCAGTAGTATAGTTGCTTCGTATAAGTTGTTTTACAGAAAGATGAAAAAAAAAATAGACAGAATTTAAGAGATCAAGCCCTCAATATCAGATTGTCGAATGTTGTGTCACTTTGGGAAGCTTAAATTCATGAATTAATTTTTACTTATAGCCTACTTAATTCACCAATGCGGATATTTTGTGGAAATGAATATCTAGGCTATGTTCTCTGTTTCATTCAAGGATCTTTGTCTCTCAATAATGGCCACAAGGCATATGTCTAGAATGCATATCTTACTGTAAATTACGCTGCAACACTGTTTAAAATTGGTGGGATGCTTTGTCCTCTAGAGTAACCTGCACCCAAAAACTGAAGGACAACACGGAGGAAAGTTCTCAATATATCAATCGATGGCAACGATCTAAATTTGTATGATACTAAGTTATCTTCCTTCAAAATCAATTTTGAGGACTCTGATCTAGATTACAAGTCTGGGTGCAAAATTTGCTAAGAGCTTCTCTGCTCACTATTACTCGGCATACATGAAAGGATGGGTTTGTTTGTTGGGATGATAAACCCAATGCAAATGTTAGTAGTGGGAAGCCATTACACCCGCTCCATCTAAAATAACACAACCTCTGGTCTGTGATATGATCCATAAACTCATTGCAATCTAGTTAACATACAGTTGAGTAACAGCATAATTTGACTCCTTTTGATGGACTACCGATCAAATAGGCCATGTATGGTTGTACCACTTTTCCAATTAGATGCCAAGATTATGATAGGCATTCTCATATTTGTTTGTACGGTCTCTTGACTGAAGGAAAGGAAATGGAAAAAGGGATGAGATTTGGTTCTGAACTGTAGAAGCTAATTACGTCAAAGCGACCAAGCATCCTTTACCAACCCAGCTATCAAAACACCACATCACCTATCATGAAGATGTAAGGGTTTCATAGTTGCACTACTTTCTTGTTAATTCAGTAAAAGAGGAATTATTTCTCTGACTCCTTCAGAGGGATCCTAGTACAAATGTTCACATGCTCAGAGAATCACTGTCAGGAAATATGAATAATGCACCAACTGGAAATATTTCCATTCATTATTATTTTGTCCAAGCTATTATGTATTCTTGTAGTTGGTAACCTACAAGTTGAGTTTATACCTGATAGAATTTGTTAGAAAATGGAGTAAGTTTACTCAATTAGCATGGAACGTGAATATGTTCCAGCTTGTATCAAGGTTTGTAGTCTTATATAGGCATAAAAAGGCAATTTGTAGACCTAGCTGAAACCAATCAACTAGAGGGTGATTTCCAAGAGTACTAGCACCTAGGTGTTGTGTATGTGCCTAATTGAAACCACGTGTTCAAGTGAGTGACAATTCCAAAACGTTTGAACTGTAGAATCATGAGTTCATCACGACACTATAACTCGAATTGTTCAACAATAGGTTGCTAGCAATCAAACGTGAGGGTGCACAATTTCACATTATTCCATAAATCCTTGAGGAAACCTATGTATTAAAGGAATGATACTATAGTGTGGAGCACCCATACAAAAAAAAAGCTACCCTTGGGATACTTATTTCTTTCTTTCTTTCTTCCTTTTTTTGTATACATATACCTATATCTCAAGATGTAATTTAGTTGATGGCATACAATCAAGTAGGTGAAGACATTCCCCTTAACCTTCAACTTTCCCTAATGGACAACCAAGTAGGTTTAACCCAACCATTGACCAACAAGCAAAATTTCCTGGAAAGGTATGTCAAAGGAAACCCTAAACCTGAGGCGGTATTAATAAACCCAGCAGCATTTACTTCAATGGGATCTCATTACTTAATAAACTAGCCAGAAGTTTGCTATGACTCTAGATTAGTATTTGCTGCATGTGACTAGCAAATGCCTAGGTCAACTTTACTGGCACTTTGTAGTATGTAATCTCTCAGAACTCTGACAATAATCCGGAACACCAAGATGTTACACATGAGGTACAATAGAAAACTCAACCAGTGCACACAAGGTTTATTTCTTGCAAATAATGTTTTTATATCCAACCAACTAATCCACTGGGCAGACCAGAACCATAATAGAATTCTAACCCTTATTTGTAATTATCTGTACATGCCAACCAACAATATGGCGAGCTCCGGATCTCTTTCATTATACAAGAGACTGAGGGAAGACACAAGGTATATGGTCACATGCATGAAGCACCCAATGTGACTCAATCCAATCTTAACCATCCTATATGCATATAAGTGCCAAGAGGATAACTGTCACATGTATGCACACTCCTCCTTGGGATCTAAGCCCTCCTCAAGTTGTCATGAAAGCACCCTAGAAGTCCTAGGGATATGCACCCAATCTAAAATGATAATCCATGCAAAAAAAAACAAACTCCGAAATATAAAAGCTAACTCAAGTGATAAATCTGAACATCAATATAATTCTAGAATTGTTGTAAGGTTGATGAATGCATGCATGCGTCCGCTCCATATCTCTCATACATAACTGTTGTGCACCTCATTTATTCCACTAGAGTTGCACCCTCATACACACTGCCCTCTCTCTGCTGCTGTGCACAGGAAACAAAACAATGAAGCTGGAGCACCATCACTGCTGGACAAAAATTACTGAGCAACAAAGGTAAAAAAAAATTAATAGGTTTATGGGTAAAGAAGGCTTGTGCCTAAATAGTAGTAAAACCATGGTCTCCACTTTTGATCCCTCCTCAGGATTTTTCATCAACAACACTATAGGTAAGGTTGCTAAAACTGCCATTACATTTCTAGGGACATAAGCCCTAACCTCCATAGATAACGCTTTTGGAAGTTTTCACTTTTGCGCCCCAAAAACCAATAATGGACTGATCTCAACTTAATCAAGTTTGTGCAAACTGCATTGAGATGGACTTTGCTTCTGGTTTGCTAGAAGACATCATAATAGGGCTTCAAAGTGGCAGACATGACCTGGAAGCAAAAGCTCAAGTGTCAGGTGGCCTTAAATTGGACTCACTTGAGTAGTGAGTGAGAATTATTATATATAGCAAATTATTTTAGTCTGTTATACATAATTATATATAATTGTATAATGTTATCATTTTTGGGGTTATTGGTGGATATTAGATACTCTTCTATCTATTAAGAGATGTTTATACTTGGGATCTGTTATACCCTTTTATATTTGGTGTATCGAATGTTTATCTTGCTATTTTGGGTTGTCAGGAATTATTGTTTACCTATAATGGATTATTAGTCAATGTAATTATTGGGTGTGCAACTACGCAAGGAAGTTGTAACTCAATGAGATGATGTATGCAAATGATTACAAGCCAAATAAATACAAATAGTTCATGTGGGGATAAGTTCAAGAGGAAAGAGAAACTGTGACAAAGGTCCAAGGAGATAGAAACTCCTCAAATTAAAGAAGGCAATTTTTTTTTTTGGTTGCAAATAAAATAAATTTAACAGCCTTGGCTATATTTGCAAGGATTAAGGGCATAAAAGGCGAAAGAGCAGTTGATGGCACACATGAAGGTTTCATGCAGATGGATGATATACATAGAAAACTACACTGGAGTCATGATTATGAGCAGAATAGGGTAACCCTTGACAGTTTTAGAGCAGATCTTTGAACTTATATCCACAAATATGAGATTTTTGGCACCATGATATCAGAGGCCCTTGCTGAAAACCAAATAGCAACAAGAATGCAGCAATAGTCATGCTAACACAAAGTAGACAAGCATTGAAGGTAGCAAATGTTGTATAAGCAAACAACTCAGATATGGAAACACTAAGATTTGTGACCAGTTCAACAAAATTTTATAGATAGCAGATGTCAAAGAAAAATGTTAGAAAACAGACATCCCAAAAGAAAACAAAGAAACGATCTTTTTATTAGATATTGAATCATAAATTCCCTTGACCAATAAGGAATTCACATACAAGAAAAGTTCAACAAACATTAGTAGAATTGAAGATGAAGATGTCTCAAAGAGTTTGTGGCTGATCAAGAGTCAAGACATTTACTGTTGCAGACTTAAA
The DNA here is from genome assembly GCA_000404065.3 of Pinus taeda. Taxonomy (NCBI): domain Eukaryota; kingdom Viridiplantae; phylum Streptophyta; class Pinopsida; order Pinales; family Pinaceae; genus Pinus; species Pinus taeda. The sequence continues at coordinate 38,730 of APFE030615588.1, read as the reverse complement.
ATCAAGACCGAAAATGAAGTTGAGAATGTAGAAGAGATGCCAGTAAAAATGCAGCTGCAGAAATCACTAATCCAATATGATAGGGGCACAAATAGAAACATGAGACAAAGGCAAATAATTGCATAACTTTGAGATGCCCCAAAAGTGTGACATTGACTGTAAAATGGAGTAAAAGGAGCATGCCATTTGTCCTTGAGCTATGTAAAAGAGGCTCTTGTTTTGAACAGAAAATAATTGTTTATTGGAGAGAGAAGTAATTATGAGTTTAGTAGAAACAAGCCACTAAAATAGGACAACCAAGCAGAAAGCTAAACTTGGAGATATCGAATAGAATAATTTCTGAACTGCAAAACCTGGCTAATAAATTGAGAGAAGAATTTGCAAATGAACTTCAGGAAAGAGACACAGTCATTCTTCTTTACAAGAATCTCTAGAGGGAATCTGAGGCAGCATTGGCTTCCATGAAGTGTGAAATGAAGCACATTAAAGCAGAGCTTGAAGCATTGAAGCAAAGACAGTTTGACAAAGATGCGCATGATTCAAGTGTTCGAGAATGTGAGACATATGAGCACAGGGGTAGAGTAAACTGTTCTTTGGAGTTAAGTTCGAGTCCAAAAGAAAGTATTATGGACCAGGCTGCAATATCACTTTCTTGTGGGAAAGAGGATGAGGGTCTGACACAAGGCCAAACTTGATCACAATTACATCAACATACTGTAAAGAATGATCTGAGGAAAGATTACGTGTTGTTTATTGATGGGTTCTTTTCATTAATAGTGCCATTGTCATAACTTATGGCAAGGGTCTGAAGACTAGGGCCAAATTTACAAAAAAGCTGAGATTGGTTGTACTAAAACGAAGATGAGATTTTGTTCTTGTCTTTGTTGGTTGCTAAATATGAGACAACACCCACCATAATGACTTTGACTATCAAGTTCAAGTCAGTGAGACGCTTAGAATTGCTTGCAAAATTTTGGTGCTCTTATGTGATGTTCTAAAGAATGGAGAATCTTCGCTTCATGGACTATAGGCTGGTGAGTCCTTTGGCAATCACTGAGGGTCCACAGAGAGGTCTTTTTGTTCATACACTTATGGAACACACATTCAAAATCTTGAAGTGCTTGGCAACAAGTAGCAGGAGCATCCTAAACTTATTACAGTTGGATGACGATTATCAACTACAAATTGGGGAGGTCATGCAGTTCATATGGGGTCTTGTTTAAGGCTCCTATATTATAATGAAATAGAAGAAACCAAATGCTAGACCAAAGGATACCACTCAGAAATTGCTTAGTCAACCTGTCAAGGTACTAGTTCGGATGCCATTCCTCAATGGTGAAATTGCAGAATGTAATTTCGACAACGAAATGCTATTGCAGAGCCATAGAAACATGCCCACTTTGGGGTTCACAAAGTTGACCCGTGCTTAACCTGCTAGGATGATGTTAGAGAACAAGTGCACGCTAGACGAAAAATCCAACATGCTTGTTGTTGATGGTATCTGCCAACATGGAAGATTACAACAAGCACCTGAGCTCATTGACGACATGTATTCCAATTTTTTTTTTTTTTGCCGAATGCGATCACTTACACCACTTTCATACAAACATTTTGCAAAGAGGGGAACATGGTCGACGACCACAAGCTTCTCGCTCAGATGAAGCTCTTTGTGGCCAAGGCTCACATTGTTATCTTACACTTCCCTCATCAATGGCTATTGTCAAACGGGGAACTTCGAGCAAGCCGACAGAATGCTAGATGAGATGTTGGTGATGGGCTACATTTCTGATATCTTCACTTGCATGACTCCCATCAGTGCCCTCTGCAAACAAGAAGGAAAGGCAAATAGAAGAAGGGGTTTTGCTGAATGTGCTCACTTACAGGACCCTTATGGACAAGTTCTGCAAGGAAGATACTTTTGTGAAGGCAATGATAGGGCTGAGCTAATTCTCAGGCCCTAGAGAGGTAATGATTTCTATGCCAAAATTGCAAGAAAGAGCATTGTTCTATAGACCTTTGCGTCGACAGAACCTTTATAGTCTCATTGTAGGAAATATTCCAGATTCTAAAATCCATATATATGATGTTGATGTGAAGAAAAGGTCACAATGACTTTGATACAAAGACAAGAGTTCTCCAATGAATAGTACACCTCAAACACATGCTAAAACCATTTTGGAAAGGGCGGCTATTTTGTTTTCTTGAGATAGAAATCTCAGAGAAGGTGAAACTTCTCAGAATAGAGGTATAGAAAACTATAAAAATCCTCTCAAGGGCTTAATCTTAACCCTCTGGAAGAGACTCAGGATATCTCAAAATATATCTGTGATACTGTAGAAATTTCTAGTAAATGTTTAAGAGTGAAATCTTCTAGCGCATTTCACATGGAGCAGTTTCTAGATCCGCTTCCTGAAGAGGATGAATTATTCAGAACTCTGGGTTCGAAGGGTCAATCAGATTTATCCAAAGCGTGACCAAGAGTTTAAACATATAGATCAGTTGAGGAAGCACTCATTTCATGCACACAAGCTTTCTATGTGCACCTTATGCCTGGAAGGCCGAAAGGTATTTATTTGCAAATAGAAGCTTTATACAAGGTCGCAGCTAGACCGACATTTATCTAGAGGAGACTCTGAAGTGGATGGCAGGGAGGATTCATGGGTCATCCAATTTGTGACTTTTGCAGGAAACGATTTTATGGAGATAATGCACATGTCAAGAGATCATTATACTTGCCACATATGCCAAAGAAGGCACCCTGAGCACTTTGCGTATTATCAGAATTACAGTGATTTAGAGGCACACTTTAGTCAAGAACACTTCCTATGTGAAAATGATGATTGCAAGGCAAAAGTTTGTTGTCTTTGCATCTGAAGCAGAGTTGAAGAGGCATAATGCAATTGAGCATGCCAGAAATATGTCCCAGTCTCAACGGAATGTTGCACTACAAATTCCTGTTAGTTTTCAATATAGGCGTCCAGGGAGGGGCTTTTGAGCTTAAAATAATTAGAGTATGAAAGAGGAGGTAAATTAAATTAACAATTTGAGAAGGAAGCCAAAATAAGGGTCCATAGGTCCTAGAGCTTAAACTTGGCTCTGATACCATGTGTAAGAACCTGATTCCAATTATTAGAGCCTCAATCTATTATACACTAACATATCTATTTTCTTGTTGATTTAAAAGTAATAAAAGGAGCTTGCTGACCTTCTCACAAAGCTTTAAACATTTAACATCTTATCATTTTATCATAAGCAACATAAATTAAGGTGAGCATTCTGTTGATATCAACTTAACAAGAGTAGTCCATGGAAAAATACCTGTTCCGGCGGTTAATGATGATACCTTTGTCTTATAGCTCCAGCTGAACGCTCCTTCTCACTGACCCAATCGGATTTACCTCCCAGCCAACTAGGAAACAAATTCCTAGCCCAGGAAACCTCCACAGGTTCTCTAGCCCTCCGTGCCCAAGTCCAACCAGATATAGTGTGTCTTCAAGAAGAATGTGCAAAACCAGATAACAATACTTTCCTCCTCTCAAACCCAAGAAACCTCCATAGGTTTCCAAGGTCTCCCAAAGTCATAACAAGTCCAAACAATCACAACCAACCCCCACAATCATAAGCAAAACCTTCCTAAAACTCCCCCCCTTTCTCTCTTCCCCCTTCCCTTTTTATACCCTCCTTCCCTTCTCCATCTCAACCACCTCTCATTAATGTCATTCACTTCTCACCCATCCCTATAGTTGACTTCTCTTCTCCCAAGTAAGCTAGGAGTACATTTGGAAAT
>APFE030615588.1:6110-26528 GCA_000404065.3 Pinus taeda | reverse complement strand
TTCCTATAGCCAAGCGACTCAAATAGTGAGGAATCAGAATATTATTTGATGTAGTATGATTTAGTTTACTTTCCTGCAATTTAGATATCAGATTACTCAATTTGTTTATGATTGCCTCCTATAGCCAGAGCGAGTCGAAAGGTGAGGGGTCAGAATATGAGTTGAAGTAGTGTGATTTAGTTTCCTTTGCTTACAGTTTTTAAATTGCTTTAAGTTCAGTTTTCTTTTTATACAGCAGCAAGGATACTGGGTTTCATAGTCACTAGCTCATTGTTTGGTTGTTGCATTCTATTTCAATTAAAGTAGCTACATATTTACACTTTTGTTTAAGTACTAATTCCATCAAAAACATGTTTTAAGATCTTTTGAAGTGCTAAGTTTTGGAAGTTACCATTAGGGACATAGGCCTTGTCTTGAAATCTCTATCCATACTTGTCCTTTAAAAGTATTCTTAAGACCTTAGAATAGGATTACCATTTGCATTAGACACTTTAGGAAACCAACAAAAACAAAACCCCAAAACAAAATAAAATCTATAAAACAACGAAGTAAAAAAAAAGGTTAACTAAGCACATATGGTGCACCGCACTTCATCAGTTTACGATACCCGGATTGATAATTTATGTAGAGCAATTTGAGACATTAAATTGACTAGACATAAACCACTACACTCAGAACCATCACAACAATGGCATTTGTGGGCTTACTTAGCAGATGGAATTGATGTTCATTAGCTTGCTGGAAATTATGGTAAAATGAGGTTTTTGGGGCACTGGGAAAAACTTTATGGCTAGTTTCACTATAAGTGTTATCTTGGTTGTATCTTTCTTGCATTGTTTTGATTGAAGCTAATCGAAATACAATCATAGGAATGCTTTGAGCTTGAAAAATGTTTCTTCCTGGAAGCTAACACTCATCTATTGGGGGTTTGATTAATGTACATGTTTGGTCAATTTAGTGTCTTAAATTGCTCTACATAAATTATCAATCCGGGTATCGTAAACTAATGAAATGTAGTGCACTCTTTGTGCTAGATAACCCTTCTTACTTCGTTGTTTTTATGTTTTATGGTCTTTTGGGTGGTTTTTGGTCTTTTAATTTCTAATGATTTACAATGTAAATTATCATAACTAAATCTAACTTTAGTAAAGACTGCTCAAAATCAAAAATTTAAAACAAAGCTAAGAAAGAAATGAAAATAGAGCTAAGAAAGATTTGGAAGCAAAGCTAAGAAAGAAATGGAAACAAAGTTTCTATTCTTATTTTACCATTATGTCCAAATCATGAAATAAAACTTAAAGTGAAATTTGCAATTGATGTCTACCTAATTACAAAAATAAAACTAAATGAAATACTTGGTTACTCTGCCTCTCAATTTTGGGAGAAAGTCTCCTTGGGATGACATTTGAGTAATTATGTACTTCATTAATCTAAGAGAAAGCAAATACAGAGATGCAGAAATAACTCATTGCACAGATGAGATGTTCAACCACTTAGTTAAGGATGAATTATCAACTTGAAGGGTTTTCCATAAACATTCATTAACACCATGAGTCAGTAAACTAAAAATTAAGTGGCGAAGACAGTAAATGACACTAATCAGTTTAATTGACAATTTAAACTAGCAAAACAGTGAATGAAGTAAACTATCCAACAATGTATCCTTATCATTCTTCAATTCTACTCTCATCCTGAAACAAGGTTAGTTTTTAATTGAAGAAACAAGATTACACCATGTTCTATCTTCTAAACTACTGATAAAAACTAAAAAGAGATTAAGCTAATGGAAACTGCTCTAAATTATAGACACTGTTAATAAGAAAAATGATGGAAATTGCAATGTTTTAGTAAGAAAATGATTATAAACACTATGAAAGAAAATCATGAATTTACAGTTAACAAGAAGAAGAAAAATAAAATGAAATGAAACCTTCTTCAATGCAGGGGCCCTCTGCAACTGATTAGGATATGCTTGCTCAATCAACTCCAAGAAAACTCCTTCAGATTTTCATAAAAACATGCGGTCTTCTCATATTAAAACAAGGACACAAAATGCCCAGAAATTAGAGAATCTAGAATTTCGATTTCACAATAAAACTATTACTATTACTACTAACTTCTTCGGTCCTTTACACTGGTATTTATAAAAAAAAACATATAATTGTTTGTGGAGAAAAGCATGCTACAGCCAAACACGTAGAAGATAGATATGCAGAATTTCTTCCTCGGTTGTTGGAGATATAAATCTAAGATATGGTGGCTGTTGGATTCGTTTGTACAGGTGGTTGTTGGAGTCCGTAGATACAGGTAGTTGCTCTGGATAACGCTTCCCATCATTGTGAAACGTATTAATTAACCACGAAATAGAGTCATGTTACCTTCAGTCTCTTTGTGTTTGACTTATCCATTGACCGTATTCTTATGCCATCTTCTTTGTCAACCTGGGTTGAATGAATAGGACAGGGTCTATGTCATGATGATTTCCAAGTTGCCCATGTAACTAGTATCTCCTTCCGACACCTAGAACCTATTAGAGCATGAAGGTAGCTACAGAACAACCGATTAGCTGCAGAATAGGTTGCATTTAGTAGCTAATATACAAAAAAATTTTCAAACAAAAAAACATAAAAGAATAACATGTAAATAACTAAATGTCCTCCTCAAGACAGTATATACTATTCATAGGTGATGAGAATGCATCTTTCTTATGGAAAAACAAAGAAAAGGAATAAGAAGAGTTGCTAGGGAAAGAGTAATTTTTTAGGCTCAACATACCCCCACTGCAAAATCATTGCATGTCCCCATGCAATTTTCAAAAAATGTGAACTTCTTTCTCCTATTGCATATGTTCTGATACTTCTGCCAGCACATCCAACTTCCTTTTCTTACTTCTCCTTGCACTGACTGACATCCTGGGCTTCTTCATAGGAAGTCTATATTTGAGGTTGATAAGTGTTTTATTCAACTTCCTATTTTTCCTCTTCAACTTCCTATTTTTCTTGTACCATAATCCTAGGTGCAGCATTGTGTTGTCACGAATGGCTCTATCCAGCTTGTTATGTTACCTCAAGGTTTCATTTTCCTTTTGAATGTGCCTCTTCAAAATCTCTAACTCAAAGATTTCTTGTTTGAGAGAGCTAGTTAGAGGTTCTTGTGGATTGATAAGCTACTTTAGATTGGTTGAGGATCCTGGATCCATTGAGGTATCCTTTCTCTCTAACGACTCTATGTAGTCATAGATTTGTTGTTGTACTGGATCTATGCCAAGAGAAGCTCTACTTGGGCTGCCTTCAAAATTCTGTGGAGGAGACTTTTGTGGACTATGTTCAGGTGGAATACTATCAGGAGACTGAACTGGGGTTTCTTCCTCTAAGCTTATGAACTGGGCTCCTTTTGATGTTACATTCCTCACCTTACCTCGGAGTCTAGAGCTCCTTCTCAAGTTTTGGAAGCTTATGGTTTATTCTCTTGTGTCCTTCTTCCTCTTCCATAACTCCCCTTTTTTTCTTGATTTGCTCCGTAATCTTGGTCAGTCTTTCAGAGAGTAACTGTTCATCTTCTTGTGCTGATAAAGGTTCAAGAATGTCTTCATTGATTTCTTCAGCTCTCTCTTTCATTTTCCCTTTCTGTTTAGTCTGCTTCCTAACCTCTGGTTTTGAAGTTGTCTCTGCATCATTATTTTGTGAGGAGGTTTGAATATTAATGTAGATCTTTCTCCTCCTACTTTTCTTAACATGACTCTCCTCGGGTGACTCTGGAGCATTCTAGAAAAAAATCTTACCAAGAAATCTTCCCTTGTATCCCCTACACTTTTCAAATGGAACTCAACTAGTATTTTCACTAATCCATGATGATACATAGTTGTTTCTATGGATTCAATTTTCTTTTGGACATTTGTAGCCATCCTTCTCAGATTGTTTAGAAGGAAGAAGGGAAGGTTGATGGTTCCATTTTCTAAAAAATTCATTAATAAGCGTATATGGTAAACATACATAAACCCAAATCTTATTTCACATGTAATGAATTTTTGCAATATCAACAAAACATTACCCATTGTTCTTGAGTGCTGAAATAGGAATTCCCTTCCTAAATACTGTAACATCCATACCTGGGTTTCTAAGGATCACTTTCCAAGATTCACCATGAAATTCCTTATTTTTAAACCATATTTCTCCTTGTCTCAGCAGCTCTATTGCTTCTACTATGAAGGATTCTATGACTGCAAATTATATATCTCCTATCTCCACTTCTATTCCATCAAATGACCTTGAAAAAGACTTGGTAACTTCCTTGCGGTAGCCGTCAAATTTCTCAATAAAATTTAACCATCCAGCCTTTTGTAGCATCCCTTTAAGCTGTGGATACCCCTCCATATACTTTACCCCTATGGGCTTTGTCCTGACAATAAGCCCCATAACCCCTATTTTCGGTTAACCTTCAAAATTACTCTCACTGTCTATAAAATGAGTGCTATTTAAGAAATGGAATGACTGTGTGTATGGAAATGGAATGACTGCGTATATATGAAAAAGGAAAGACTGTGTATATGAAATGATTGCGTGAATAAGAGAGATAAACTTAAGAGTTTTCATGTAATAAATAGACAGTAAGGGTTTAGAGAGTCGTAGATAGGTAGGTCACATCGTCATCTTGACCATTAACAGGTGGAGTTGTTGAGGACCATTTGAGTATAGGTTATGAAGTTTGAAGCAGAGATTTGTTATGAAAGAATCATTGAGGTCGTTTATTATTAAAGATGGAAGATATGGTGAAGACATAGTGGCGGTCAAATCAAATGATGGTTGATTAAGGAGACATGTGATTATACATACTATACAAACTTATGTTTTCAAATTGATTTTTGAAATAAATTTTTTCATTTGCCTTTGGAACCTTTACTTTCGCTTGCTAATTTTTTTTATGTTGATCCACAAGTACCTTGAGCATGGTTGGTCTTCAAAAATTAATTTTTCTTCAATTCCTTGCATATATGATTTTATTATGAGTTGTACACTTGTGCCTGAACTAATAATCAAATTGTAGCTGCATAACAGAATCAGTTGCAAAACGTGAAACAGAAAGTGAAATATGGCTTATGGATCATGCATGAAATGGAAGTGGCGATGTAAGTGAAATGAAATGAGATGCAAGACAAGATGATAAATGAAATGAAGATGGAGTGAAAACTATAAAAGGAAAAATTGAAAAATTTATTGATGAAATATGACAATGGGATGAAGTGAAACTGCAAAAATAAAATGGAGTGAGGTGAGATGAGATGATGAATTTTGCATAATCTAAACTGCAGAGTGGTTGTAGCTTTTTGTCACTACTTATTACAGAAAGAAAATGGAAAACATAGGGTGTCAGAAACCTCTGATGTTCACCCTGTATTTTCTGTATAAGTATGCCAATCAATGATTGGTTTTCAACCTTATAATTTTATTTTTTTTGGTAAGGAAAAATAAAGACTAAGTTAGTGGAGAAGAAGAATTCTTCTTCACTAGCTTCATTTCAGAATTGTCTTGAAAAATCTTAATGAAATCCTCTTTGAAATTGGTTTTTGATATATCTTTAATCTATGACCATTCACAAGAAGAGGATTTTACTTTCATCTACTGTTCTTGTCCTCACTACTTCATTATTAAAGACTTTTTCAATCTCATATGGCCCAAGCCAATGAGTTTGAAACTTCCCTTGAAAATCTTAAAACTTTGAATCAAACAATAGCGCCCAATCTCCCACTTGAAACCTTTTGTCCTTGATATATTTGTCATGCCATTTAGCCCTCTGTTGTTGGACTATACTAGTCCTTTGAACTGCCTCTTGCCTGATTTCATTAAGTTCATTTAATTGCTCCAGCTTATGCTTTTGTGCCTCTAATAAATCTAGTCCTAGTTGGACTGCCATCTTGAATGTTCTGATTTGGAACTCTATAGGGAACAGGACTTGTTTCCCATAAACAAATTCATAGGGTGTATGTCCCTTTGTGTTCCTCCATGTAGTTTTGTAGGCCCATAAGGCTTCAGGAAGCCTTTCTACCAAATCTCTTCTATGTAGATGTACAATCTTGGTGAGAATTCTTTTAATCACTTTATTTGTAGATTCCACTTGACCATTTGCTTGTGGATGATAGGGAGTAGATTTCCTATGTTTGATCTTGTATTCCTCCACAAGCCCTTCCACCATGTTAGATGTAAATTGAGATCCCTGATCTGTCAAAATCTCTCTTGGAACACCAAAACGAGTGAAGATGTCCTCAAAAATAAAATTAACTACAGATTTTTCATTAGCGAAAGGTAATGCTTTGGCTTCTACCCATTTAGTGACATAATCAGTGCATACTAATATATACTTCTTCTGCTTAGATGGAGGACTAATTGGCCCAATAAAATCTAAAGCCCACTTTTCAAAAGGTTTGATGAGTACCTGAATTTGTAATGGCATTTCATCTGAGGAGCAGGTTTCCCTACCCTTTGGCAACTCTCACATCTCCTGACATGTTCTTTAGCATATTTGAATATGGATGGCCAATAATACCCTAAAGAAGGATTTTATAGGCTATCCTCTTGTCAACAAAGTGTCCACCACACGACTCATCTTGACATGCCTTAAGAATCTCGGGCATTTAATCTTCCCTGACACACCTTCTGATCATAAGATCTGGGCCTGTTTTATACAATTTGTTAGTGATCCATGAATATCTTGCACTTTCTTGAATAATTTTTCTTTTCTCTCTAGGAAACAAATGTGAAGGTAACTTTCTTGTGACCAAATAGTTAGCAATATCTGCAAACCAAGGAGTTTGAGTAGTTACTGCAAAAAGATACTCATCAGGAAATTTATCTTCAACCGGAGAATCTTCTTTGATATTCTGAATCTTGGATAAGAAATCAACATCTGTGTTTTGTTTTCCAAGTCTATCTAGTACAATAATGTTGAATTCTTGCAAAAGTAAAAGCCATCTTGTAACTCTACCATTAATAATAGATTTATTCATTAAATATCTAATTGTAGTGTGATTTGTATGAACAAACGTTTCATAGCCTGTTATATAGTGTTTGAACTTGTTAATTGCATGAACAACAGCTAAAAATTCTTTTTCAGTCACAGTATAATTTAACTCAGTGGGAGTCAAATTCTTACTTGTATAGTTAATGGCATACAAAATCAAATCTTTTTGTCCCAATACAGCTCCCAGAGTTGTATCTGAAGCATATGTTGAAATATGGAAAGGGAGTTTCCAATTTGGACCTCTTAAAATGGGTGCTTCAGAAATTTTTGTTTTTGAAGTTTCAAATGCCAATTGGCAATCAGAATTCCAATTGAATTCACAATATTTGGTAAGCAATTTGAAGAGTGGGGATGCTATTTTAGTGAAATTTTCTATAAACCTTCTATAATATCCTGTAAATCCTAGAAAACTTCTAACATCCTTTTGGCAATTTGGATTTGATAATTTAGAGATGACTTCAACTTTGGATTTGTCAACTTTAATCCCATCTCCTAAAACGTGATGTCTTAAAACAATAACTTTTGTAAACATCATAAAACATTTTTCATGGCTTAGTGAAAGGTTTGTTTCTTTACATCTTTTAAGAACTCTTTTCAAATTTTCCAAAGCTTCTTCAAATGTATTCCCATAGACTGTAAAATCATCCATATATACCTCTACACAATCATGTATTAGATAAGAAAAAATCCCTACTACTTCTCTTTGGAATGTTGCAGGTGCATTACATAACCCAAAAGGAAGTACTCGGTAGGCATAAGTTCCCCATCGACAAGTAAATGTGGTTTTATCCTCATCTTCAGGTGCTACCTGAATTTGATTGTAAGCACTAAAACCATCCAAGAATGAGAAATAATTCTTACCTTCTAATGTATCTAACACTTGATCTATAAAAGGCAAAGGGAAACGATCTTTAAGGGTTGATTTATTCAGTTCTCGATAATCAATGCACACCCTCCATTTGCCATTCTTTTTAGGCATAATTACCAAAGGAGAAACCCATTGGTTATCTGAAATTGGGTAAAAGAAGTTTACATTCAATAATTTTGGGAGCTCTTCTTTCACAATCTCCCTAAGATTTGGATTCATCCTTTTCTGAGGTTGTCTGATAGGTCTACAATTTTCCTCAATGTAGATGTGATGGATACAAGTCTTAGGATTAATGCCTTTCATGTCAGTGTATTCCCATGCAAATGCAGCAGAATGCTTTTGTAATGCTTTGATTAGCTCTTCTTGTTGTAGTTTCTCCAAGTTTTTGTTTATGTTCAATGTCCTACTTGGAAAAAATTCAATTGTAGATCTACCAAACTCTTCCATAGAATAGAGAGACATATGCTTAGATGACAAATATTCAACATTAGATTTTTCTTGAAATTGCTCATGGTCTTATTCTGAAGATGATACAAAATTTTCTAATATATTTAAAATTTGACTATCTTCACTAATATCTGAAATAGCAAAGAGAGGCTGAATATCATCTTCATCATCAATCCATTCTTTGTCATCTATTTCTGTGATTACTTTTGCTGGAGGTTATAAAGTATTTTTTTTTTTGAATTACCATCAGAAATATACATGTCACTAGATTTACAACTAATAAAAGCATCAACTGTGGCTAGCCAAGGTCTTCCTAATATGAGTGGATGTCCTCCTAGATTGTTCTTGGGAGTTAAGATCATGAAATCAATAGGGTATTCCCAAGAGTCTAAGGATACTGAAATATCTTCTAACACTCCATCTGGTTTGATTACTGATCTATCTGCTAGTTGCAATAAGGTAGGTGTGTAGAGAAGATTAGGAAGCTTGAGCTACTCCATCGTTTGTTTGTTCACGATGTTTATTATTTCCCCTAAGTCAATCAATGTATTTGGAATTTCAACTCCATTGATATGTGTTTTCACAATTTTGACTTCGTGGATCCACATATTTTTGTGTGGCAATTTTTCTTGTCATTATGTCTGTGATTTTTCCTACCAAGTGAATTCTTTCTATTTCCTTTGTTTTTCTTCCTGGTTTCTTTATGCTCAACTCCTTTATTGTTTTGGCTAGAACTGGAATTTCTTTAATGGCTAGTAGCAAAGGGATTTTGATACAGACATCCTTCAATTCATCTAGAAAATCATAATTGGGCAACATAATCTGCTTTTCTATTCCTCTATCAATTTGTAATCTTTTAGGAAAAGAAGGTGTAGAAGTAGATGTCGGTTGTTCATTAATAGGAGTTGTGTTCACTAATTCTTTTTGTTTTTCTTTTTTAATGTTTTGGTTTTGGAGAGATGTTCCCTCAAAACTTTTATTGACCTTTAGAGAATCTTCCTCATAACTGTCTTGTTCCTAAATAACTACAGAAGGTCTTTCCTTTTCTAATATCCTACCAGATCTCAGTTGAACATCATTAAAATCTAGAGGAGTAATCATATAAGTTGGAAATTGTTGTCCTTCTACCATGTAAGCATTTTGAGGGTTTTTATTGGCCGGGTTTGGTAATGGTTGGGCAGGTAGCTGATTTGGTTTTCGCTGAAATGGCAGTAAGAGTTGAGGATTTTGGTTTTTTTTGTGGAAATGGTAATGAAAGTTGAGGGTTCTGATTTTGAAGTTGTGGCTACTGATTTTGTTGTTGAATGTGTGGGGGAGGATAATTTTGATATGATGGAGGATATTGATAATATTGAGAAAATCTCCCATAAGGATTTTGTACTCCTTGTGCCCACAATTGAGATTGAGATTGAGGTCGAGGTTGAGGCCAAGGTTGAGATTGAGATTGAGGTTGAGGCCAAGGTTGCTGCCAAGAATTCCAATTTGGTGGGGGCTGAAGATACATTTGATTGTTAAATCCCTGATTTTGGGGCCCCTGCCAAGGTCTTATAGCAACAAAACAAAGAGGTTCTGCAGAATTTGGGACTATTTCTTCCTGAAAGACAGCCTTAAGACCTAGAATTGAAGGACAACCCTTGGTCTCATGGCTTTCTAAGCAAATCATACAGTTTTCTACAACCTTTGCATCTAAAGGGCATTCTCTTAGAGCATGTTTTTTTCTGCATTTTGGACAAAAAATGGCTAAAGCATCAGACTCGGTTTTCTGCTTGTTTTGTAATTTAAGGGTGTGTATTTGCTCATTAAGACTCCCTAGAATGTCAGTTTTAAATTCATCAAGCATATTACCAATTTCTGCCCTACTTATAGATCTAGTTGCATATTTGTTTACTCAAACAAGAGAAGGATCTTTTGGACCTTTCCCAGTTTTAGATTTCCCTCTTGAGAGATGAACACATAATTCTCCTATATCATTTAATGGAAGTTGAGAAATCTCTCTCTTCCCCATCATGTTAAGGATATCTATCCACTCATCTCTGATGACTTTTAATAAAGGAGCTTTCAAGGTATCTTCATCTAAATTGCACATTTTTTCTCTTTTCAAATTATAGTTGAATCTCTTAATCAAATCCTCCAAGTTTTCATCCTCTCTTTGCATCATTTTGAACACTTCATCTTTGTGATTGGTAGGCATGCAATAATCCAAGAACATTTTTTTCATGTCATTCCATGTTCTAACCCCATGAACCACTTCAAAGCAACTCCTTTTAGTGTTGAAGGAAACAATTTGAGTTTTAGAGAGTCTTTTAGATAGTCATACGTTGTGCACAAGATTTCAAACTCAAATAAGAATGTTACAGGATCCTCACTTTTTAACCCATGGAAGCTTGGGAGGACAAAGGATGATATATTCTTCATTGTGGCATTTGTTTCCTCATCCGCTATAGGGAATCCAAAAGAGTTATCTATTTCCCTATTTCCTCTGCCTCCTCCATTATTTCCTCTACCTCCTCCATTGTTTCCTCTACCTCTTCCTCTACCCCCTCCAAACAGATTGAATTCCCCATCTTCTCCTTCTTCTACCATTATAGTTTCCTCAGAGTCAGTATAAGGTTAAACCTACAAGGTTACCTTCTCCTCCTTTGGTTCTTCTATTAATGGGATATGGGAGAGAGGTTCTACTTCTTCTTCCTCACCAGGTATTCCTAATTCTTCAACTAAAATGTGCTCTCCTATGGAGGTGAAAAAGGCTATTCCTGTTGTTGGAGATTCAAGATTTTTCTCCTCTAGGACTAACTTGGTAGGTGAAGTAGGAGATTCTTTTGATTGAATTTTTGTCTTTGGAATTTCAGGTGTTCTATAGTTGGCAGTATGAGTTTGGAATGGGGTGTATCTTTCCGTATTCTTGGTGAAGTAGGTGGTGTTGTAGGAATTGAACTACTGCCCCTAGCTATAAATCTACCCCTAGAGTCTCTTTCTCTATGCATATCATTTTTTTTTAATGTAAGGGATAAGGCTACCTAGTTACACTTCCTCAGCAACACTGCCAAAATGTTTGGTCAATCTAGTGTCCTAAATTTCTCTACATAAATTATCAATCCAGGTATCATAAACTGATGAAGTGTAGTGCATTGTTTGTGCTAGCTAACCCTTCTTACTTCGTTGTTTTTATGTTTTCTATTGTTTTGGGGGGTTTTTGGTCTTTTAATTCCTAATGATTTACAATGTAAATTATAAAAACTAAATCTAACTTTCGTAAAGACTGCTCAAAATCTAAAAATGAAAACAGAGCTAAGAAAAACTTGGAAGCAAAGCTAAGAAAGAAATGAAAACAAAGTTTCTATTCTTATTTTACCATTATGTCCAAGTCATGAATTAAAACTGAAAGTTAAATTTGCAATTGATGTCTAACTAATTACAAAAATAAAACTAAATGAAATATTTGGTTACTTTGCCTCTCAATTTTGGGAGAAAGTCTCCTTGGGATGACATTTGAGTAATTTTGTACTTCATTAATCTAAGAGAAAGCAAATACAAAGATGCAGAAATAACTCATTGCACAGATGAGATGTTCAACCACTTAGTTAAGGATGAATTATCAACTTGAAGGGTTTTCCATAAACATTAATTAACACCATGAGTCACTAAACTAAAAATGAAATGGAAAAGACAGTAAATGACACTGATCAGTTTAATTGAGAATTTAAACTAGCAAAACAGTGAATGAAGTGAACTATCCAACAGTGTATCCTTATCATTCTTCAATTCTACTCTCATCCTAAAACAAGGTTAGTTTTTAATTGAAGAAACAAGATTACACCATGTTCTATCTTCTAAACTACTGATAAAAACTAAAAAGAGATTAAGCTAATGGAAACTGCTCTAAATTATAAACACTGTTAATAAGAAAATGATGGAAATTGCATTATAAACATTGTTAGTAAGAAAATGATTATAAACGCTATGAAAGAAAATCATGAATTTACAGTTAACAAGAAGAAGAAAAATAAAATGAAATGAAACCTTCTTTAGTGCAAGGGCCCTCTGCAACTGATTAGGCTACGCTTGCTCAATCAACTCCAAGAAAACTCCTTCAGATTTTCATAAGAACATACGGCCTTCTCATATTAAAACAGAGACACAAAATGCCGAGAAATTACAGAGTCTAGAACTTCGATTTCACAATAAAACTACTACTACTACTAACTTATTCGGTCATTTACACAAGTATTTATAAGAAAAATCATATAATTGGTTGTGGAGAAAAGCATGCTACAGCCAAACACGTAGAAGACAGATATGCAGAATTTATTCCTCGACTGCTGGAGACATAAATCCAAGACATGGTGACTGTTGGATTCATTTGTACAGGTGGCTGTTGGAGTTCGTAGGTATAGGTAGTTGCTTCTGATAATGCTTCCCATCACTGTGAAATGTATTAATTAACCACAAAACAGAGTCATGTTACCTTCGGTCTCTTTGTGTTTGACTTATACATTGACCGTAGTCTTATGCCATCTTCTTTGTTGACTTGGGTTGAATGAATATGATAGGGTCAATGTCATGATGATTTCCATGCTGCCCATGTGGCTAGTTTCTCCTTTTGACACTTGGAACCTGTTAGAGCATGAAGGTAGCTGCGGAACAGCCGATTAGCTGTAGAATAGGTTTTGTTCTGTAGCTATTATACAAAAATTTATTCAAACAGCAAAACATAAAAGCATAACATGTAAATCACTAAATGTCCTCCTAAAGACAGTATACACCGGTCATTGGTGATGAGAATGCATCTTTCTTATGGACAAACAAAGAAAAGGAATGAGAAGAGTTGCTAGGGAAAGAGTAATTTTTTAGTCTTAACAGTACATTGTTGCCAACTTCAGTTTTCTTTTCTTGGTCCGTTATCTTTGGTGTGCATATTTTAGGCCATAGTCTTTTCATCTTGTAATTCTATAGTCCTTCTTAATGCATAACACAGGAAATGATGATTGTCCCTTTTCTGTCCTCATCATAAATCTTGATCACAAAAATTTAGTACACCAACCTCAGATGAAAACTGATAGAGTTGAAATTGTTGTTATCTTAGCTAGGCAATCTTGACCAAAAGCCATGGTTTCAGAAATTAGTGCAATCAATTATTTGTCTAGGCATTTATCACAATGGATTGTTTGTTTCTATTCTTCGAGACATGTCATACTTAATGCAGAACACAGGAAATGATGCTTGTCTCTTATCTGTCCTCGTCATAAATCTTGATCACAAAAATGTAGTACACCAACCGTAGATGAAAAATGATAGAGTTGAAGTTATTGTTATCTTGGCTAGCCAATCTAGACCAAAAGCCATGGTTTCAAAAATTAGTGCAATCGATGATCTGTCTAGGCATTCATCACAATGGATTGTTTGTTTATGTTCTTCATGACATGTCATAACCAACTTGTTTATAAGATAAGTGGTGTTCTTTCTATTCTGGAATTATTTTTATGTGTTGATGAATAAACCATCTTTTCTCTCAAGTAATGATGTATGGTTTTATTTATCGAATATTTTATGTTCATAAATTGGAGTCTCCATGAATGACATGAATATTGCTTTGTTATAACATTGCCATGAATGTCTGTTCTAATATGATTTATGAGGAAGCATGAATAGAGACTGTGAGATGCCAAAAATGACACTATGGGTGTATGTGTTTGCATTCTAGTTAAAGTCAATTTCTTAGGCAGAGTAATGCCCAAAGATGCTTCATGAAATTCGGTGGGAAAATCATGTTGAATACAAATGTTGTTACCAAGCTTTGTATCTCCTTGTGGATCATAGTATTTATGGCAAGAGTAATGTGAATAGTGCAAGAAGGATAAATCCAACTCTGTAAGTGTATGTCTCTCTATGTTTTATGCTTCCAATGAATCTACATTGGGGTTACATACTCTACTTTTATGGGCATGATTTTCACTTCTCGCTAACTTTGTAAATTCACTGAAATGGTAAAACAAAATCCGGGCCTTGGTTGGTTGATTTTGATCCATTTTTAGCATGCCTTGTGCAAAGAAATCATTAAGCGAGTTCGCTCACCATTTTTCCTATTTTTCTTTTTTATTCTTTTGATGGTTGAAATCATATTACACTTCAAGATAAGAGATGCACGATGAATTTGTGAAAAGAATACTACTCCAAACTAGGTTTGTAGAACCAAGATTGCTAGTGGAATTTGGGTAGTAAACCACTACACTCAAAACCATGGCAATAATGGCATTTGTGGTCTTACTTAGCAAATGGAATTGATGCTCAATAGCTTGCTGGAAATTATGGTAAAATGAGGTTTTTGGGCACCGGGAAAAACTTTATGGCTATTTTCACTATAAGTTAAATTCTCTTGGTTGTATATTGCTTTCATCGTTTTGATTGAAGCTAATTGAAATACAATAATGGGAACGATTTGATCTTGCAAAATGCTTCTTCATGGAAGATACCACTCATCTATTGGGGTTTTGATTAATGTACATTGTTGCTAGCTTGAGTTTTCTTTTCTTGGTCCCTTATCTTTGGTAGGATTATTTTAGGCCATAGTCTTTTCATCTTGGAATTCTACAGTGCTTCTTAATGTAGAACATAGGAAATGATGGTTGTCTCTTGTCTGTCCTCATCATAAATCTTGATCACAAAAATGTAGTTCACCAACCTCAGATGAAAACTGATAGAGTTGAAATTGTTGTTATCTTGGCTAGGAAATCTATACCAAAAGCCATGGTTTCATAAATTAGTGAAATCAATAATATGTCTAGGCATTTAAGGAAAAGTCTTTAGGCCACAATGGAGGTTGTGGGTCCACTGGAGGCTAGTTGGAACATGTCTCTCCAAGGTTCCTTAAGGCAATGTGGGCCATTGTCCTTGATAAGGGAACATCTTACTCATGGGTAACAGTGTGGTAACATGACAAAATTGAAATTATTTTTAATGTTGATAAGGGAAACATAACCACTCCTTTCATGTTTTCTTTCACCTCATTATAAGTATTGTTGGAGTTTCAACCAAAAATTAGGTGTCAACTAATCCCCAAAACTTCATATTCATTTCCAAAAGACTCATCTAAGGGTGATACAATGATCCTTGTGTACAGAGTGACACAATACACGACCCCTTCATTGTTGCTATAGGAAACAATGGTCAACCCATCATCCAACTTTCCAAGTGGAGTATAAAGGTGAGATTAAATAGTTTACAATTGAGGATATGTCTTGATGAAACTAAAAAAGATAGTTGAAGTTTTCCTGGGTTGTGATGTGAAAAATGTGGGGTTCACTGTGCCTGCCTATTTAACATTTTCTAGACGAGGTCTACCAAAGATGTGACAAAAGTTGTTGGTCTTCGTGTAATGAAAATTATTAACGAACTTACAACTACGAGTATAGCCTATGGATTTCACAAAGATGTTTATTCTTCCAATAAAAATAAGGCAATCATGGTTTTTAACTTAGGTGGAGGCACCTTTGACATCTCCATTCTTAAATGTTCATGATGGTAAATTTGAGGTAAAGGAAAACAGGTTGTTCTTCATTGTGTTCGACACTTCAAAAGTAAAATCAAGAAGCGTTTGAGCATGAGTGTCATAACTCTTCAGAGACTTCATTCAGAATGTGAGAAGGAAAAGAGAATTCTATCTTTCAGAGTGGAGACTGATAGATATTGAATGTCTCTACAAAGGATTAAATTTTAACATGAATATCATAAGACCCAAGGAAATTGTTGTACCTGATTTCCAACATAAGACAAGGTTTTTTCTGTGTGATTTGAACATATTGATGTGCATCTCAAATTGTAAAACTAATTGTACCTATATAATGCTTAAGCCAAAACACCCTTTGTCAACTCCAAATATAGTTTTCCAAAATTCCCCAATAGATGATAGATTTTTTTGTAAAGTTTCATTATTAATGGTATTATTTAAAGCATACCCTACTTCAACACTAGAAACTATTATAACTGATTGGTTCTTATTATTCCATAACACAACACCACTAATGAACATAAACAGTTTATGGTGGTATGTTTTCCTACGCAAAGGTCTCTAAAAAATGTCAAACACACTCATCTCAGTGGAGACTTGGACGGGCTTGCAAGGACTCATGGGTCTCCCACGAGCCACACAACAATACTGGCCTAAACTGACATTTTCATGTTAATGGAAATTTTTTCGTAGGTTTTTGTATGGTCAAATTTCTTTTTGAGACTATTAAAAATATTCTTTATGAGTGCAACGGGAAGTTGCAAATTCATGAATCAATAAATAAATTAATAATCGACCTTGTGTATTTGATCCAAATGGATCCTAGAAAACCCTCTAAGTCTCCAAAGTCTTCTAAAGATCAAAACTACCGCAAAAGAAGAACTCTTAGAAATAGCGGATAACACTATCGGAAGGCAAAAACATGAAGAAAACAACGAAATAAGGCCTATCAGAGGCTTAAAACAACTTTGCACAGGAGTTGTCAGATCTGGTCGATCAATGGTCTAGATTCGATTGGTATATTGCAATCGGCGATGATAGGCAGAGGTTATCAAAGGCGACCATATAAATGTTGCAATAGCGATCACCGGGGTCAATAAGGAACATCGATCAAGCGCGCAGATTGACGGCCCAGGTTAACCTGCCATATCGCATCGGCAGATTACAAGGGAGCGCTTACAATGGCCCGAGGGCTTATGCGATATGCGATTGCGACAAGTCACATTGCAATATCACATCGGAGCAACACAAAGGAGCGGGGTCGATGCATGCAACTGCAATAGTCGAACACGATGGGATTATAAATGAAAGCATATATATTTTGAGTTCCGGAAAACAAGGTTTTCCTTTGTATTTCGCATTTTCATTAAATAAATGAAAAACAAAGAACAAAGCGTCGATGCGATGAAAACAAACCCGAAAAGATTATGGGTGAAATTTGATAATATTTCAAGTCCGGTAAAAGGGCTTTTTTCAATGTAAATCGCGTTTTCGTTAAATGAACGAATAACAAAAGAAATGCGAATAAAGCGATAAACTGGACCCGAAAGGGTTTATACATGCAGGTATATATGTTTTGAGATCCAAAACAAGCGGAAATTTGGGTGGGCCGTAGGCGGTAAACAGTTTTGGTCGGGCTCTGCCCGAACCCATACACTGGCTGCCACGTGGCTAGGCGTCGGAGAGAGAAAACCACCCTTTTTGGGTGGTTAACTCCCGTACACATGAGCTTCCCGAAATGAACCTCAGCTGTTGGATCAAGATCTCTCAGATCAACGGTGGAGATGTGATAAGCGATATAAAGGCAAACCCGATAGGAGTTATAAGGCGGAATTTATAGTATTTCAAATCTGATAAACGACAGATTGGCGGGTTTTCACAGTTTTACGTGTATTTCTCTGTGTAAAAAAAGAACAACCATTTTTGGAGTTTCAAAGGCATCAATGGTCCATTCCGTTACATAATAGGTGGCCACCATCCCTGAAGGCGTTGAGCAATGATTGCTAACACTCATAAGGGGATTCGAGTGGATAGAGGAAGGGAGCCACAAAGCCTGAGAAAGGGAAACGAACAGACAATGTTGATTGGCTTTAAAGCCACAGAAGACAGAAGACAGAGGCAAGCAATGCTAAGACAGAGAGAAAACAGAGATAGAGAGTGAGTCTGTGTACTCAGAGAAACTTGAGGGATTCAAGTAAATTCCTGTTGTTTTGTATATGTGTGTTGAGACTCAAATTGAGCTCACTTTTGTAAAACTCTGCTCTTGAAGACATAATAGAGAGGTTACCACTAAGGCTGGACCAGGAGACGTAGCCCAAGAGCTTTGGGTGAACTCCATATTAAACTTGTTGTGTTTATGTGTTTTTTCTATTATGTTTCTTTAACTGCTTCCTTGTCTATATTATTCGCAATCTTATCGATCCATTGCACTAAGTAATATAGGAAAATCCATGCACGAGTATGTAATACCTTAATAATTGTCTAAGATCTCATTATCAGATCAAGTGGTATCAGAGCTTTAGGTTTGTTAAGGTTAGACAAACTTGTGCTGGATTATTGAATGCTAACTACTTCAAAGCTCAAACTAGGAGAAGGAGAACTGGTTGAGGCTAACCCAGAAATTAGAAGAGTCTATCCTAGGAGGAAAATGGCAGAACAAGTCTCATCGGAATCAGACTCTCAATTCATGGATACTTTCATGATCATGAGAGCCATGGTGAAAGAGATGTGTTAGCGCTTGAAATTTCACCTCAGGCTGAGACAGGTAAACCTCAAGGCTACATCAAACCATTTAGCCTCGTAGCTAGCCCTACGGGGCAGGAGAAGGCTCTCTCCGGTCTATCTCGTAAAATATCCAATAGATGAGAAGACCAATAAGGTAATGCTGATATTAGGCTAGTAAACTGATCAGAAAGATTGATTTTGGGGTTTTTGGGTTTTTGGCAGCAAATTGAGGAGAGGGCAATTTTGGGTGCGGGGATGGGACATAGTTTCTGCAGGGGGTTCCTTGGGGCGAGGTAGGAGACAGTGTTGATGCCTTTAACTAAAGTGGATGGTTAGGAATGAAAGAAAGAGAGCTAAAGAGAGCAAACAATAACTTTGAATTCTCTTTAGACAGTAGAAAACATTGAAATTAAACAAACTTAAAAGCAGAGCATGGCAAGCATGAATTCTTACTTTAACACTTCATTTGTTTAATGTGCAAAAGTAAAGAAAGGAAATGAATCACATACCAAAGCTTACAATAACATTGAGAAACACACCATCAACACATGAGTCCACAAGAATCCCAAAGAGGACTGCAAAACCCTGGTCTTCCTTAGCCAAAAATTGCAGAGATACAGTGAAATAATACAATGATAGTTTCTCCCTCAAGAGTCCAACCATGAAAATGAGAATGAAAGTACATAATATAGATGATCTAACCTCTTTCCCTGCCTCTAGGGGTCGAGCTCACTATCCTAGGAGCTGTTTCAACCACTTCTAAACTTAGCACTACAAACTAGGCAATCATAACAACTTGCCTCTATAAACTTGGAAACCAATTCATTCATTTAATTTTCACCTATTTCATGAATGAATCTTCTAGAAGAGATTCATAAGAGTAAAAGTGTCATAAAAGTACCATAATTACATCAAAGATAATCATCATTCACCTCAAAAAGTCAAACTGAGTCAAATCTGCGTTTTCTGGGCTATACAGTGCATTTCTGGGCAATTCTGCCTCACATGTCGCGCCCCCTGCCTGACATGTCACGCCCCTTCGGAGCCATGTTTGGGGCACTTGAAGGTGGCCAAAGTGGGCAAGAGTAGGCTTGTTGGAAAGGTCTGTGAGTCTACCTTCCAACCCAACTGAAATTTTTGAATTGAGAGTTCATTTTCCCTGTCAAAAATCAATTCTACCAAGACATCTTTCTGCAGTTCAAAAAAGTGGCAGAAAGTCAAATTTTGCATGTTTTTTGACTTTCTGGAGGCCCAAAACTTCACAAAATCTCAATTCCATCCATGAGCATATGTAACTTTGCATGAAAAATATGGAAATACTGAGTTTTTGTCAAATGGAGTTGCTGGGACGAAGGGTCTCACCGGGGGTGAGACCCGTTAATGGGAAAAACCTGTGTTTGGCACAAAAAATTCACAAATGACAAAATTTTCTCCAAATTTATTGAAATTTGGGCTGGGAATCCCCAATCAAGTACCATCCTCATTCAAAGAGGCTTTGGCCAAAATTTGGAGTGGATCAGGCGTTTTCCTTCGTTTTTGTGCTTTGGCCAACCGTCCTTGGAGCACCTTCGTTCGCGCCGGTATTTTTGACATTTCTTTAAAAACGTGACACATGTGCAAAAAGTGAAGGAGGTTTTTCTTCCTTGGCATGTTTTGGACAAAAACCTCTCTCAGTTCTTAAAAAATCATCTTTTATTGGTCAGAAACATCATTTTAGTGAAACTTATCTCGATGTGTGGAACAAGGGTTTTGGTGGAAATGAAGCGAAATGAAGGGGATAATGGGCTTCTAAATTCTTGAGGAAATTTTTGGGAGTAGGGAGGGATGTTAGGAAGTAGGGGAAAGGGAGTATCTCTCAAGA